>LOND01002444.1:0-12415 GCA_014220965.1 Paragonimus kellicotti
ACTGAACTTTTTAGATTGGTATTGTACTACCGAAAATGTGTCACGAAGCTATAAACAAGAGCCTTTTTTCCTCATTCTGTCCGTCTTCGAAGTTCCACAAATTGTCAATTTTCCACTGTTACAATGTGTTGATAACAGTCAAGTGTGGCGTATAATAAACAGTGTGACTGAAAATGAAAAACTGTTGGATGATTTAAACATATTACATGGCTGGACTACAGATGACCGCTTCCCATTCAACACGAGTAAACGCAAAGCAATGCATCTCCGTCATTCGGGTCGCATCGATTACTTTCTGTGATGCAAACAACAGGGTACCACCGCACACGATATCGGTTGTCTGACGTGACTAACCTTTCTCCCAACAGCACGTTGAAGGCCGTGAAAGTTAACTCCGTACTAGAGTTACTCGCCGGACTGTTTGGAAGTTTCCACTCAAAATGTTTCACCACTAGCGGTGGCTGGGTTTTTCTTCCACTGATTATCACCTGATTTTTTCTTTCACAATTTCTGTATTGCTGACCTATTGAAACCGAAACGTTCTTTTAACTTACCTCTTCTTTCCAAACTGTCTAACATACATTCGGATTTGTATAGACATTTCTAACTTCCTCCGTTCTGTAACCTTCCTTAGGAATCCTACAAATCTGAGGTGTCTAATAAATAGCTTATCTGGCAATTAAAACGTGCGGAGTTGAGAAAGGTTCGCGTATGAAAGCAGCTGAACACATAATATCAGAGGCAGTAGATTGATGGAGACTTTTCTGAACCAAATTAAACTAACCTAGCTTGAACTGATTTGTACTATGATTTTGTGATTATCAGAAGTTATTGTCGCCGACCTCGTTATTCTGTCGTCAAATGATAAACTAGATAAAAAATTAAAGCACCCCGGTACTCCTCAGAAGTTACAATATCTTGTTAACATTGAAAAACAGGGAATAAGAGGTTTTGTCGAAGACGTGCCTCGTTTGTCCATTTGAGGAGAATGATTGACGTGTTCGGTGCAAACGGTAATAATGAGATAAGTTGCGACAAATTTCTGAAAGGTATATTATTCAGGAATTAACCAAAGAAAAATTGTTAAGCTTCCTTTACGTACCTCGCTCAGGAATTAACTGTATCGTTTTGACTATGAAAAACCTGACAAGGGATTCCGAAAATTCTGCAGCTGTCACTTACGAGGTCAAAAGTGCTCCGTAGCATCCAGTTTTAAAAGAAGACGCAAACTAACGAAAAGCAATTGGCCATGCCATTTTAAAATATCCATGTGTTGGATCGAATAAACATGCTGACACCTCAAAGGTACCATAAACAGTGACCTGTTCGTTCGGATAGTCATTCAGGATTTGAAAGTTAACTATTGTAACATCAAAGTGAGGGTTCGGTTGCTCTTCAGGACATTGGGCATGTTGTGCTTTACAGATTAACCTGACTGCCCATTAGACCCGGCAAATTTTAGCAGGGTAGAACTGGACTGTTTACACTCACCAACTGACAGTCTGAGTCTAAACGCTAAGGGAAACTTTTCCAGTTTTAAACTATTAGGTATGTAAACTGAATCATTTAATCAGATGAACGGACAAATTTTCACATTTTCCAGATAGTAATTTCGACAATGTTTATAATAAACGTTTAAGTTATCCCATATCACCTAGCATTGAAATACGTATTCTCAGAAAGAACATTTGGGACGTTTATGCGCTGCAGATTATTACGTTATCTACGCAATACATGCTATCAATTCAGAGAGGGTTATAACTGAGTTCTACCGTACTGTGAACGATACATTTTGAGGACAATGGGGAATGCACGACTTTCTGACCAGCTGAGCAATTTTGATACAAACAAGGGACGCAGAATTCCACGGATATTAGTGGTGACATATGAAAAAAATGGATCAATGGCATTACGATTAATTAATTTATCAGAATAAGCTTAACTTGTCATATTCTTTTACGGGTTTGGACTCTAGCTGCAGTAGTGAGTCATCAAAATTTGTGGCCAGCAAAAAAGAATATCTGTCCAGTTTAATCAAGTTGTTATTCACTACATTTTCTAGTTTGCGAGATTCGTAAGAAGACTACAAACTGGAGGAAGAGGAAATTTATAGTGTCCATCTGGGTGAGAGCTTTCATCGACTTATAAACAGTGGTAGACGATGACCACAAATGTTTCAATATATTAGGTCTGGAAAGTATAATGCTTTACGCATGCAAGTGAGAAAAACACTTTTGCTGAGGAACTGGGTTGCATAAGATTAACCCAGATTCCGCTTATCAAGAACTAACACAAGCACATTTCAGCATGAATCAAAAAAGCTGATCAGAGGAAAATCAGATTCAGCAGTACTCTACTGACAGCTATGCTGACTAAAGATTCAGTTTACTTTTCAGAAAGTTCGGGTCGGGCGAATGTCTGAAATCGTCAGCAGATACGCCTACACAATAATCTCTGCCAAGGTATTTCAGGCAGGTGATACTTGGACACCGAAAGAATGTTGTCTGTAAGTTAGAAGGCTCATTTTTATGTTGTAGATTATGTGTCACTTCAGGGACACTTAGTTCGCTTAGATCACGGCAAGTTTTGCAACTACTTATGTGGTCGGCATAGAATCTTATTTACGAAAATTAATTCATATTTGACCTGCAGCTGGTATATGGAAGGTTGTTTTACTGTAAACAGAATGTTTGCGACCCGTTGTTAGTTATTCTATGTCGGTAAACTAATGATTCTCTTGAAATACGGATAACAAGCCTGAACTTTTAAAAAAAGATGATGGTACAATCAGTGAGGCAAACACCTGGAAAGAGTATGTTCACATGTAAATGCCACAAACATTCAAGTAAACAACCCAGGAATCAACTTATCTTAACCATTTAGTTGCAATTTGACAACAGACTACATAATACCACCACTCGTTCACCTTCTATTGGTACTCAGCCTGACTTCTGCAAAATTGGTTCGTATGACACGATTAGCGAAAGTACGGTACTTTACAGCTGAACGTACCAAAGGTGAACACCTATCAACAAAACACCGGCAGCATTGAGTTGCCTCTCACTTACTTTCATATTTATTTTCAACAAAACAGCGAATTTCCGTGTCGTCTGCGTAGAGTAACATTCTAAAAACTGGAAGCCGTGAGATGAGCAGCAGATGTCCGTCTTTGGGACCTTACACAAAGCGATACCAACTCAGTATCTAGTGGAATGTAAGTTACTTAAGTTGACAATGGTAAAGCGATTTTTCAAGTAACCGGTATGTCATAACAGCGTACATTACCAAAACAATACTTGCGATGCTTCACGTACAGGAATTTGTCAACCTACTATAATGCGTCGAAGAAATTTAAACAGACAGTAGCCCACTGGTCTTACAAAAGAATACTTTCGATGTGAAAAATAATCGTAGGATTCGCTTCCATCCAGGTATGAGCTCACAGCTTCCCCTCCAAGGTTTCAATATGATTCCTTGCAAAACATAAACCGTCCAATAAGGGCACTATGCGAATGCAATTTCTTTGGGTCAGTGTTGGAAAGTGTATGAATAATCTCTGTTTATTCTAGATGGTTAACAAAACCACATTTCCTACATAATCGTGGGGTTAACGACGCTTTATCAAGATGGTTCCCATTCTCATGATTGATTTACATATCTCCCAACAATTGTATAAACGTGGCTTGATATGACCCTATCCCGTTCGCGCGGAGATCAAAACTTTTGCAAGCCATTTGAGAAGTATTTTAAACGGTTGTATTTCTTTCGTAAGTTAGCCAGAAATTTTACTTTAAAACAAAAGCGTGATGTCTGATATGATTAATTATACTCAACAAATAATTGTTACGTTGGAAAGAGAAAATTCTGAGATAGTGCACCCTGCCATCTGCAGGCGGTTTATCAGACACTATGACACGCTGCCTGCAAAAGTATGCTGCTCACTCGAATCTAACAGGCAGCCATTATTTTTAATGTTGCTCACTGTATTTTCTTGCAAGTGGTCACGTCGACCACAACAATTATCTGCCAAAGTGAACGTTTCTGTATTTAGTGTTGTTCGTGGAACCGCCGCTAATTAAAAGTTATCCAAATATTCTGGCGGAAAATTTCCAAACATGACGTCCCAACACTAATCAAGCACATCCATGACTGATAAAAACGGGATGAATGGTCGTTTCTGTGGTCCATTATTGACGCGTTTATCAATGAGTGACAAACGGAAGTGGTACGTCACAGGAGTGATTCAAGTAGTGAACCGGATGAAGTGAACTGTCGAAGCTCCAAATTTATGGTGACCCGCAACGTATGGAAGTATTTTGCTTATGCTCCATCAGGTGATTTGTCAACAGTTAGGAGAACATAAGTAATCACAGTCAAATTAATTTTTGCACAGCTTTAATCTTCCCCCTAGTGGCTTTCATATGGCCTCACAATCTTGCCATTTGCATAAGGTGACAACCAATCTTGTGGTCGCACACGTGGTCGAACATGTCCGATCGATTTGAAAATGATGTATTCGGTCTAATCGTCTCTCCACAAGAATCAGCCATCACTTGTGCTCTATGCCCAGTGTTCTCCATACTAGATCATTCAAGCGCACACGTGGTTTTGCCAAAACCTAGTGCACTTATGAGTTATATTTAGGCTGTATTGAGAACAGATGAAGAACAATCAACGATTTTGCTTAAAGAGCAATTTTATGTGGAATAAGACCTGAACGCAGTTAAGTAGACGCAGATTTGGACTTTCTCGGTCTGAATTCCGACGACGCTTGATTATAGCATTTCAATTTAGAAAAAATATTTTAACCGCTTGCAAAGGAAGCTCTCGCATTTTTGTGGGATTTTCATTAATTACCGTCTCCGTCCATGCAAAAGATTGAACTTCGATTATGGTGGATTTTGAACACCATTCCAGTGGACTCATATTAAGCTAGACTGAGTTGTCACACCTGACTTCGGTCAATATCGTAGGATAGCTGTAAAACACTTATTTGAATTTCTAAGAGTGAGACCCAACTAAACTGACGTTCAACTAGTGTAGGTCAACCTTAGAGATCTATCACATGATGAACAATCCCAACTGACTGATTACCGAGTACTTCTACTTGCTAAAAACCATCGTTAACAAGCAAAACGTCATGTTACCCCTGGCAACTTTCCACTATGTACAGGTTCTGTCCGAAATGTGAACCCGGATACAAGATGGGGAGTCCAAACCAGTGGTCTTATTTAACGAACAGGCCACCCAACCGAGTCTTGGGGGCAAACGGACACAACACACCACTCTAACCACAGCTAGACGAGCTGGTACGGGGGCGTATACGCACTTGCGGTCAAACTGCTCGACTCCATCGTTCCAGTATTCAGGCCAACGCGGTGCACGATCGATGACACCTTGCTGCTGATACGTCCCCGTAAGTGTTTCAGCATCCGAAAGACAACGCCGGGCTGGCAACCAGTAAGCATCGGTGACAGTAAATGCACAAACTAAAATTACATTCCCCTAATGGACTGTGCTGTCATGAAAAATTTTTCACCAGATGGTGGATAGTAAAAAGCAGCATTCGTAAACAAAACAGATTAGCAAATTACTAGAAGACTTATCTAAAACTAACTGTATAGATTGTATGCGCAAACGACTCTGACAGTGGTTTAGAACGGATACCTATAGTTCAGCAGGGACGTCTGACTTATGAGCCCTGAGGTGACTAGTTCGTTTACTCTGACTGTCAGTTTATATCTGTCTCTCTGACTGACTCCGCCCATTTGTTCTCGCCTTCGGCATTGCCTTCTTATTTTGCTCGAAGTTTACTCCCAGTAGGTAGTTTGACAGGTTGGGTTATTTAAGTTTAAAAAGTCTGTATTTGGCCAGATTCGATCCAACGAACGAAGCTACCAGTTCGTGTTGCATGTTTTCTATCAGCTGAGCTATGAACCAGTGATTGGAGGTCGAAAATTTCACTTCTGAACTCAGTTAATTCGCCTCGCATTCTGTTGTGCCTTACGAAATCCATCTACTGATCCAGAGGATTAACAGTTGCCGTAGGATTTCTCGGTTAGCTAATGTTTAAATCTGCAGTGTTATTAGTGAATTTTGAAGCTTGGTAGCCCAGGTTTAGTACAACATAACGAGTAGACCACTGTAATAGTATTCAGTTTGCATAAGGTAGTTTGTGAAAAACTTCAACCGTGACGCTCTGGAAATGATATGAAATGACAGCTAAAACCTAGTTCTGCTCTTGAAACCAGAAGGCCTTCATGCATATCAGACCCAAAGTGAAAACAGCTTTCGTCTGGGGCCAGTTAAGTGTAGTATAAAACTATTAATCCAAAATTGATGGTATGGACTAGGCTTGTAGTGCAAAGATTACCGGTCGCAATATCCCTATTTGAAAAGTCAAGCTGAGAGCAAAACCATTCACGAGTTGTTGATTTGCAACTGATCAAAATAAAACACCATGTAAATACAAACAAGGTTTTAAAAGCCGCTGAATTCACTTGAAACTACAACTTTGAGGATGTAGTCGAGCAACATAGCCGATTTAATGTGGGCCGGATTCAAAAGAGTTTGTATCAATTACATTTATTTAAGAAATAACACACTCGGTGTTCAACCATATTAAAATGGACCAGTTTTATGAATCTTTCCGTATACCGGAATTTCGATGTCAGGCCACAAAACAAGCGTGTTGACCGACGTGTTACTAACTTGAGTTCACTGGGTCGTTACTACCAACCTTCGATCAGCTATCGAGTGCGAATGTTTTTGAATGTTATCTGATTTACTTATTAGTGGCATAACAACTACAGAGTGAATTCTGCTATATAGTACAGCCCAACAACAATTCAAGCACAAAATGAATCTATCCAGCTTGCGTGAGCGGATGACGACAAGCCAACCGATGAACCAGTAAGACTGATCGATGGAATAAGAGTACATAGCACATTCACTGCAAGGCGCATGTAGTTTCAATGAGAACACAATGAAATGCTGATTATTTTTTTCTCCTTGTAGCTTAATATGCCTCGAAGCTTAAAAATCAAGGAAGATACTCCATAACGTACTGGTTGCAACAGCTGTAGCTCAAAACGCACGAAATCACACGAACTTGTAGTAGTTTTGTGCGAAACGTCATAACTTCAACCAAGTGTTCTGCGAAATGCTGTAAACGTATGACATTCAGTCCGTCTCGTCGAGTTTTTGAAAACAGTCTAGTGTGAACGAATGAGATCCTCCAAACCACGCTGATAAGCACTACCGTTAACGAAAGTACCAAGAAGCAAGTAACGGATCATTCGTTCGAAATACAGTTTAATTAAAACAGTTGGTTTCGTCTGTTGTCAATTTTACTGACAGTGATCAGTATACAGGTGATAAAGTGCAAACCCTATGCAATTGTGAAACCACAAAGAAACAAGATACTGGCTGCGAGCAATACCTATTCTGTTTAAAGGTTTCATCACACATGGCATTGGTTCACTGTGATTTCCGAAACGATGAAAACTACTGGCATCCCAACTTTACTCCTCTTCTTCAACAGTCATTTGAGTAGATAAATGTTCATTCATGTAGACACATATACATGCGACTGATTTTTTTTACAGAGTAAACGAAATAACTTTCAGCGTTTGATATGTCTCTCTGGCCACCATACACGGGCGACGCAAATTTCGTGCTGTGTTGATACGTTGGTGTCAGCAGAATGGTTCCATTCCAAACCCAACGGAATATAAGGTTGTTTTACATTCAAATAATTGTGGATGGGTACGTGGAGGGATGGTCTATTCAACGAACTGCCCCAAGGGACGCATCTTGACGTCGGTCCACACAGTTTCAGAGTTGGGTTTTTCGGATCACGTCGCCAGCTGACACACATATCCTTGGACTTCAGATGAACTGTAGTGTAACGACGGATGCATGAAAGTAAGTGTCACGAATTTTGAATGCTGTGATAATTCAAATAACGGACAATGAAGGTGCGCTAAATTAAATTCAATGATTTCAAGAGCTGAGTTTATTTATGATACGATCAATTAATTTCATATGAATTGTACACATTCACACAGCGAGAATTGAAATGGCGTTCGCCCTGAGTGAGCCGATAACACTTACTTAATAGATAAAATAAGTATTATATAGAAGCGGATACAATAGTATCCCCTTCCCACTGGGTAGTCAGGTGGTGGACCTGGAACTCGTAATTTCATAAAAAACATCTTACTACTATTAAGTTTTAAGTAGCCCAAAATACTTGGTTATGGTGAGATTTGGGGAGCACGATGGGCCGTTGCTCTTAGGCCGTACGCCAGAAGAGCGACAGGATGCGTAATTTAATGTGCAGGGCAAGGTGATTCACGCTCATGAAAATTTCACAAATACATGAGCAGCATAGTTAGGTGTCTAAGACTGAAATTTAAATAGACATCAAACGGTGCACTAACCAGTTAGGCTCGGTCCATTATAGTCTAATTACACCACATGTTAAGGAACACGTAACTCAGCAATGACTGCTGAATCTCCAGTGACATTCTTGTAGCCAGCCTTCAGTGATGCAGAGGCACTTGCATCCGGACACTGCTTTCAGTTTTCTCCAGGCTGTGCCCAAAAAAGTCATCCGTATATCTTTTGAACAAACTGTGGTTAATGAAACTTGATCTGAGTGTACCAGCTGTTTTCAAAAACGCACTCCTGTTTTCTACTAGTCCTTAATTATATCCCCTTTCTGCGCCAGCTGCAAGCACCTTAGTATCTATTAGTTTGAATAATTTTCAAACCACTGCACGACTTGCAACTTTTGTTCCAGCTTGACCTACACCATTTTTAAGAGATATCAGGAGGTTGATAGACTCTTTGCTTCTCAGTAACGGTGTAAAGGATAAGTCGACAGGTTCACGTTGTGAAGATGAGTATAAAGCTTTGGGAATACATAAGTCATGGCTATTCACAATTATGAACCGAACATTTACAACTGATCGTGGTTTGGCATTCATGTGGATTTCACAACCGTCGCTCCTTACGGCACAACCTTGCAACGGCTGGGACTTGTACTCCGATCACGGTTTCGTGAGGCATCCATGCTGACCGCTACGTCATTGATCTCACATCAGTCATGATCAGATTATCGTTTGCGAATAATGCTCAGATAGTCCGATTGCCCCTACACGAGGCACAGTAAATGTCCTGTAACCTCTAATCTATGACCACACGACATGCTAAAATCAGTAATAATCACCCTGTTTTTGTCGTAAAGGCAGATAATGATACAGGTTTGATGAAACTAGCATAAGCACCATCCACACGTCACCTCTTACTGACATATCTTGTCTAGCCAGTATTCTCTCAGCGACTCGTAGTTTGATATCAGGTAAGCAACTGTTTGCGTATAAATTGAACATCACCCAAAATTGATCGCAGCCGTCCCGGTCTCGTGGACTGTTCAGCCGGTCCGTCCGTTATTCACGCTTCCTTGCTCAAAACAGATTAGGTTATAACAGAACTGTTGTGCTT
This sequence comes from Paragonimus kellicotti, assembly GCA_014220965.1. NCBI lineage: Eukaryota > Metazoa > Platyhelminthes > Trematoda > Plagiorchiida > Troglotrematidae > Paragonimus > Paragonimus kellicotti. The sequence continues at coordinate 9,511 of LOND01002444.1, forward strand.
TTCCACTGCTAGTTGAATCTGACGCTGTTTGCCTGTAAGTCACTGCAACCCGGGTTGACGACAGACGTCGTCGGTCACAGTCGAACCAAACAGAGGTCAAAGCATGTGACTTAATTATCTGCTCCACGGTTCAAGCAGCGAAGCAGGATGCACTACCCATGTACACTTAGGCAACCGGCAAATCCGGCATGATGATTTGTTTCAGTTGGTGTACGCCAGTGACAAGTCGCACTGTGTGAACCTGCGGTATAATCACTTATACGGCTAAGCCTTCAAGGGACTTATTTTTAGAATAATCTGCGTGTTTTGTTTTGTGTGAACTCACTAATATTGGAGGCCTGTCGTTTGACGTACATTCTGACTTTATGGGATTGCATCTTCTGTGGAGGATGTTTATTTTAACGTCTGTGTTGTTACTACTGCTTTACTTCAAACGCTCTACTTTTTACTCCTACACATGTCAGACGCCCTGCCTATAAAAACTGGCCTCTTCACAAGGTGGTCGAAGCATTTTGATCGTAGTTGACCTCGTCCAGTGCATGAATAAGGCGCATTCCCTACTTGTGCTTTCACGCCGGTCCTATTCCGAAATGCTTGCCAGCTTTCTTCTGTGGAGTTGGTTGGCTTGATTAATCTTGAACGGTGATTGTGTTAGTGATAACAGTAGAATGGGCACAATCGGTTGAGAAGGTTGACCGATGTGTTTTCGAAGTTTCCCCTAACCCATTAATGACGACAAACTACTTTTCTTACGTTTGCTAGTTTGAGCTCCAGTTGTTGTTATTGCCTTTGTTCATGTTAGGGTTGCATGATGGCGTTCGACTTCCAAATGTGTTGGTAATAAACTGTTAATTACGGTGAACATTACGGCGTTAGGCTTAATGCAGTGTACTCGGTTCTGGCTGCTGAATAGTCGACGAGTGGTTGATGTAAATCTGTAACTTACCGCACAGTTTTCCCTGCACATGGGCACGCCATCCATAAATTAATAAGGTCCACAAGGTTACAACGCTTTGGGCAGAACCCTTTGAGGGTCAATTTAGCTGGCCTCCTGCATCTACCGTGTTGCTGCCACAAACTTGTGATGTAGCATTCTGGTCGGTAGATTTGGAACTACCCACCGAGACTGCGGTTCGCATTAGCATTTTGGCTCTCAATCGTAATAGGGTTGCTGTTCCAGACGATCTGATGCCGGCACTTTTGAAAGAAGGTGGGGGAGGCGTTAATAGTGGTTCTGACCCAGCTGTTTCAACTTGTGTGAACGACGGAGACCATCCCTGCATGCTGGGATCACGCGATAATAGTTCCTATATTCAATAAAAGTATCAGGGGCTTTTGCAAAAACCTTGGGGGAATTAGTTTGACTCCAGTCATCGATAGGGTTCTGGCATGCATCATACTTCTTCGACTCACTGCAGTTCGGGAGGTAAACATTAAGGAAGAACAGGCAGGGTTTGCCCCGGACGAGGAGGTGTAGATAACATTTTTATCCCTCGTCAAATTCTGGAGTACCGTTATGTGTACCGTCGGCCAACAATTGTCGTATTTCCCGACTGTATAGGTGTGTTCGATTCGGCGGATCGGTTTGCAGTTTTCGGGTCGCTTAAACGCAGGTGTGTACCGACCAAGTATGTGAACATACAGTCGGTGCTTTATTCTCATACTTCAGATTAGGTTAGTGTTTACGATGAACTGTCTGACAGTTTCGGCCCCGGAATCGGCGTACGTAAGGCTTTCCTAATTTTCACTATTTTTGGTTTAATTTTGTGATGGACGATATACTGGAGGAATGTCTCCGATAGTCACAAGATGTCGGCGTGGACCTCCTACCTGGTGGAAGGCTGGCTGGTCTTGATAATGTTGACGACAAGGTGTTGCTGTCTGACACCTTCCGAGTGGCACATACAATGCTAGACACCATTTCGCGTTCTGCTAAATACTTCGGAATATGCGTTGGAGCCTCAAAGTGCAAAGTGTTTGTGCAAGGTTGCTGTGATTTTTTTAGATTTGATGTTGGATAATTATTTGACAGAGGTTGACCGGTTTGTGTACGTGGGGAGCTGCATCGTCGGCGGCAGCAGATGTGTAATAAATGAAACAAGAGCGCGTATCTCTAAGACTATGGCGGTGTTCGCTAACCTGGGACATATCCGGCGACAGATGCTTAAAGGTCACGTATATAAGGTGACGGTGAAGCATGTGTTACTTTACAGCAGTGAAACTTGACCGCTCAGAGTAGAAAACGTGGGCTTTTTTCCGGTAGTTGACCGCCGATTTTTGCGTCCGATCACTCGTATCGGGTGGCACCAACGAGTAAGCAACGAGGAGGTTAGGAAACAGGTATTTGGTAGTGATTGTCAAACGGGCCGTTCCATTCTATGCTCACATCCTTACATTACTTAAATGGTTAAATCATGCACCTATAACTGCAGCTAGTCGTCTGTCACACCAAGCACTGTTTGCCGATGCTGTGGCTGACTGGCGTAAAATGTGAGGTGTACAGGTGATGACCTGGCATAGAGAAATGAATTCGTTCCCCCCGAAGGGATTGGTCAGTGTTGATCGGTTTCGTCTCCTGGGCTGAGGCCCTTGCGACTCACAGAATCGGTGGCTGTAGAGGTTATGTGGGAAGGCGGTTAATCGAGCTCAGTGGCGTGAATGTTGTCGTTGTTTTGTTGAGTTGTCTGTGAAGTGATTACACTTCGTGACGGGGACAATGAAATCCACAAGGATGTTTGTGCTATACTTTTATGAATAGGTCGGTTGTGCGCATTGTTGACACCGCGATATTTGGCGTCTGTCATGGCTGTTGTTTTCAGTTGTTAGATCTAATGTCATGCCTTTCTTCCTTTGTTTTCCCAACGGCTTGCCTTCTTCACGATTTCGCAATAGCTCATCACCCATG
>LOND01002444.1:60934-72251 GCA_014220965.1 Paragonimus kellicotti
TCCAAAATAAACCTACTCAGTTTAACCAAAATTCATTCGAAGAAATTTGGTTCCTGCGTATCATAACACACAGCGAGGTACATAACGATACCACCCTTCTGAGCGAATCAACCTTACTAATTTCAATATAGTCTCAAACTGCTTGTTAGATTGCTGTCCGAGAAACTGAACTATCTACTTCAAGAGAACGAGATAATTCTTAGATCCATATCTTAACACAAGAGAACTGTCCTAGACTCTCCAAAAGTTAGACCACAACTTTCCAGTCGATGGGATTAGTTAGACTCTAGACTGACGTACCGTATTTTGCAAGGATAAAATCGTCAGAGGTGCAGGCACTGTTTGTGCATTTTTAAGAGCTCGATATTCGTTCAGTAACCGGCATCAGAGCCTAACAAAAGTATCGAAGTTGAAAACGCCGTAGTCAAAGTGGCTCTCAGACCAAGTACCTGTATTGATTACTGAAGCGACTACACTGTAATGGGAATATGAAGACGTTGCACTCCGACAAAGCAACTGCAGCGATACTGACAAACCGTAACAGAACGGACTCCGTTTTCACTGACTGTTCAAGTTCCCTCTTCCACATCAAGCCTCAGAGCGTAGCGGGCGTGAAAACGTATCACCAAGGAATTACGATTTCAACTTGAGGGCTGCTTCATAGATTGCGTCAGGCTGGATCACCTTTAGCTGACTGAACTCCGAACTCCATACATTTGTAATCTACCAAAGATTCGTAAGCCTGATGCTGCAATAGGGTCGATATTCGTCATATCTAGCTACTCAAAGGCCAACCGAATAAGATGGTTGATGAAACTTATAAAGCGAGTGAATGAACGTGCGACTAAGCTACACCTGGTGAACAGTTTTCGCTTATTTCTAACTTTGTAACGTATCGACGCATCGAACAGGCACAGTGTTTTCCTAAACATTGAAATAGTTATACACCTGCCATTAGAAGGAACCATCAACCCTATGGTGTCCGTCATGTCGACTAGGATAACCACAGAAACCCCGAAAATGAACTGAACAACAGCCCTTGCCATATAGTCTGATATCTGTTTCACATTTTGAGACAAAACTTATTTCAAGTTGAACATCACCCACAATTGATCGCAGCTGTCGCATTCCCATAGACTTTCCAGTCGGCCCCTTTCGAAAAGAAGCACTAGACTCGAGTTTCGCTCTCATTAGAGCTCGTCAGTAGTGCATATCCTTGCCACTGCCGGGACTAGAACTCCGGCCACGAGGCAACCTTGTTTACCACTGCGCCATTTCGAAAGGGGCCGACTGGAAAGTCTATGGGAATGCGACAGCTGCGATCAATTGTGGGTGATGTTCAACTTGAAATTAACCAAATCCCCGACTACTCATCAGTAATAAAAAAACTTATTGTCAGGTTGATGGGAACGTGGCAGACAGATGGGCTGATTTTACTAGGGAAGGATTCCCCGTAGCTATTCTGTGCTTTGTCGTATTTGTTTACCAGAGATCTTTTTTATTCCAGACGGAAGCACCAGCGTGATTAAGAAATATTGGAGGGAAGCAGCAGCGTTATTACGTATCCAAACTTCGAATTTCAAATTTTGGAAGGGGTTCAGTAAGACAGTGAGAAGAGGCAAATCATGTGATGTTCTTCCGGAGTAAAATTTCATACACTGTTATCACACATGGACATGTAACACAGTTTACAAAATAAGATAAGGTTCCATAGAACGGAAGTCATGTCTCAAGAGATTAGCCAGAGGACTTCGGCCCACTATGCCAATATGCAGCGCACCGCAGCTCAAGGTTAGCCAGTTGACCAGATGAGTTCCCTGAACCGGTCAGAAAACGTCTAAATAAGTACAGCCTGAAGGACAGCTTTGAAGTGGTGAGTTGTGTGGACGGTTTAAATGTTCGGGACATACTGATTTATTCATTTGATGTGACGTTCCTGATTACTTATGGTCCACTGCACGAAAAATTGATGATATTTGCGAAGCAGCAATGCTTCCTTTCCTATTCCATTATCCGAACTAAAGTCACTATTACTCTTGTGCACACACAATGTATCATTCAACTTCCAGACGTTTACTTTCCAGTAAGTGGATGGGGTTGCAATGGGCACTCCCCTGGATCCACTCCTAGCTGATTTCTTCATGGCTAAGGTAGAATCTACGTTATTGGGAGGCTTCTCAAAATCAGTACTGTACAAACGTTACCTAGACCACATTCTGGCCACTTTTGAGATTTCCAGTGATTCAGACGCGCTATTCCTTGGAGTTGACTCAAGCACACCCAAACCTCGAAACTAACTAGAGAGAACGAAGTTCCTTGGCATTCTAATTATCTGAAGATCAGATGGCACGATGGGTAGGTCCATCTACAGAAAGCCTACTTGTACAGGACAGTATATGCACCCTGAAAGCTTCTATCCAGTGTAACACAAGAGTAGCCTATTCGAATGCTCTTTCACAGAGCACGGAGGCTGTGCAACGGAAAACAATCTACTACCAGAATTAAACACACTCACAGGTACGCTACAGACCAACCGGTACCTCCGACAGTATATCAAGAAATATAACCATGTGATCACACAAAGGGTAGTATATATTTTACGTCTGATTCCAAACATAACCAATTTGACTTTGATACTTCCATGCGTAGAAGACACCATCATCCTTGATTCATCCACTACACAACAAGAGTCACAATCAATAGGACCAGCATTACTCGATGTGCTCATGATGGTAGTAGGTAGAAACAGACAATTGTATACGGTGTTCTGTGGGCACACCCATTTGATAAGTTTAATAATCTAGGCCTGGCACCAAATGAACGCAAGAAAAATGTGTAGTATACGGTTCCGACATTTTTGTAGTGGTACGTAGAAGCTACATTTCGTCATCGGTGCACTTTTGAGTTCACTGTTCGCATATACATGCGAATAGGTGCATCAAACATGAAGTATTTTGTTAGGGATCCCAGGTGGATCCTTCAATCAAACTTCAGTTCGGATGGTTTAAGTTCTACTTGAATGCATCGTGAACCAGCATAATTGCACAACTTTGTGCAACTAACATCTGGAAATTTGTGGTTACAATTCACTGATGTGAATTCTGGTTCTTATGCAAACTGTTCAGTCAATATCATATCAGTTACCTGTACTACGAGTGTTGAGTAACCCGTGAGTCTAATAGCACAACGTTTGAAACTTGGTCAGAATGCTGAAAACCAAAGGCACCAGTTTCAAGGTTATAACATCAAGTTCAAAAATGAGACCGTTAAACTTAAAATTGAGGGCAAAATGTTTAAAGCTGGGGCGCAAGCCCTAAAATAAGAAAACAGGCTTAAAAGTGAAAATGAGTGGCCCGAAGTTAGAGGTGTGAGGCTTGATGGGACAGGTGACACTGCTGTATTAACCAGTATGGACGAATTTCAGCTTAGAATTGTCTAAGATTTTTCAGAACCCGTTATTTGCAGAAAGTCATGACGTTTTAATAGTCCATCTGTTTTGGCAACAACAGTCACAGAAACGACCGATGAAGTTGTGACCACTTGATTGTTTCCCCATCAAGAAAATTTGATGCAGTGGTCGAGACAGACTTAATATACTGCTTTATACACTAGCACTGCATTCAGACGGTGTTCAAATATAACTGGGAAAATGTGATTCAGGTGTGTTATTGATTTTTCGTCCGCGATGGTGTAAAAAGTCTACTATAAACATGAATGGTGAGATAGCATTCTGACCACTAACTCAAGGAATCAAAGTCTTAAGAAATTAACTAAAACTCTGGCTTGACATAAATTGTAGAGATTGGAACGAACCTACTTGTGACCCCTGGCTTTGTAGCAGTGAACGTACCAACAACAGCAGACCGCAATCGATGTACTGTCAAATGACCTACATTTCCCCCTCTGAACTGCAGTTTTAGAGCCACTCATTTCCTAGGAACCGTTGATGATAGATTACTTTTCATACTGAGCCCAGTAAATATCTGTTAACCGCTATCAAAATACCTGTTTCATCTGACAGTTGTGCAAGTCTGTCCTTGTATGCACCAGTCATTTCCTGTGTGTTAACGGTACGACGTCTTCAGAATAAAGATATGGGGCGGCTCACCTACATTTTTGCTGGACAGCGGTCTGAACTGATTCATCTCTGCCCTTGGTCACTGTTCAAGAACGACAAGTGGTAATCAGCTTAACCTTTAACCTAAAAGGTGTCAAAATATGAACCATTCTTTTGGACATGCAATCATTTTTTCCGACCACTCATCCGTAATAAACAGAATGGCATTTACTCATCATTTGTAAAGCCCCAAGCTTAACCAATTAAACTGGAGTTTGCACTTTGAGATGGGTGGCGATGTTACGAACTGGAATGAGACCAAGTAGACTGTCTGCCACGTTCCCATCAACCTGACAATAAGTTTTTTACCACTGATGAGTAGTCGGGGATTTGGTTAATTTCAAGTTGAACATCACCCACAATTGATCGCAGCTGTCGCATTCCCATAGACTTTCCAGTCGGCCCCTTTCGAAATGGCGCAGTGGTAAACACGGTTGCCTCATGAAAGCGTGGCCGGAGTTCTAGTCCCGGCAGTGGCAAGGATATGCACTACTGACGAGCTCAAATGAGAGCGAAACTCGAGTCTAGTGCTTCTTTTCGAAAGGGGCCGACTGGAAAGTCTATGGGAATGCGACAGCTGCGATCAGTTGTGATGTTCAACTTGAAATAAGTTTTGTCTCAAAATGTGAAACAGATATCAGACTATATGGCAAGGGCTGTTGTTCAGTTCACTTTTCGGGGTTTCTGTGGTTATCCTAGTCGACATGACGGACACCATAGGGTTGATGGTTCCTTCTAATGGCAGGTGTATAACTATTTCAATGTTTAGGAAAACACTGTGCCTGTTCGATGCGTCGATACGTTACAAAGTTAGAAATAAGCGAAAACTGTTCATCAGGTATTGCTTAGTCGCACGTCCATTCACTCGCTTTACAAATTTCATCAACCATCTTGTCCGGTTGTTCTTTGAGTAGCTAGATATGACGAATATCGACCCTATTGCAGCATCAGGCTTACGAATCTTTGGTAGATTACAAATGTATGGAGTTCGGACTTCAGTCAGCTAAAGGTGATCCAGCCTGACGCAATCTATGAAGCAGCCCTCAAGTTGAAATCGTAATTCCTTGGTGATACGTTTTCACGCCCGCTACGCTCTGAGGCTTGATGTGGAAGAGGGAACTTGAACAGTCAGTGAAAACGGAGTCCGTTCTGTTACGGTTTGTCAGTATCGCTGCAGTTGCTTTGTCGGAGTGCAACGTCTTCATATTCCCATTACAGTGTAGTCGCTTCAGTAATCAATACAGGTACTTGGTCTGAGAGCCACTTTGACTACGGCGTTTTCAACTTCGATACTTTTGTTAGGCTCTGATGCCGGTTACTGAACGAATATCGAGCTCTTAAAAATGCACAAACAGTGCCTGCACCTCTGACGATTTTATCCTTGCAAAATACGGTACGTCCAGTCTAGAGTCTAACTAATCCCATCGACTGGAAAGTTGTGGTCTAACTTTTGGAGAGTCTAGGACAGTTCTCTTGTGTTAAGATATGGATCTAAGAATTATCTCGTTCTCTTGAAGTAGATAGTTCAGTTTCTCGGACAGCAATCTAACAAAGCAGTTTGAGACTATATTGAAATTAGTAAGGTTGATTCGCTCAGAAGGGTGGTATCGTTATGTACCTCGCTGTGTGTTATGATACGCAGGAACCAAATTTCTTCGAATGAATTTTGGTTAAACTGAGTAGGTTTATTTTGGACTGGAATTTGTGGTCTGGTATGATTCTTGCGTTCAGTTTTGCAAACCCAGCGACCGTGAAGTCCTAGGCAAAACGAACGAGTACGGTACTTGTTGTTGATCGTCGCGCAAAAGTCTTTCACTGTTAAGCCACCAGCTGAATGAGACAAGACGCAAAACAATATATAACTAGACAACAGTCAGTTGGGTCCATAACATACTGTTCATATATTTCATTTCCGAACATTCGGTCACACTTGCAATATTGTAGAACAATATTGTTTTCTGCCTGGGATCTCGAGCTCGTAGAAGTGGCTTCTCATTCCGGGATCCTAGGACGGCAGCTTTAGGTTGTCAGGCCTTATTCAGTCCTAGAGGTAATTTGCAGCCGGATAACTGTGTAATACTCGTTGGTCGGTAAGGGACGTAACGGCAACTCTAACATTGCAAAACCTAGTCGATTCACTCGGGCAATATTGCCAGATTTTCTATTTTTGACCACCGTGACGTGTGGGTTATCGCCGCAGCGTAATAGCAACACCATGTAAACTATGAGGAAGTTGATCGATGTGTATAGCAAAAAGAATGCCTCTTTCAAGCGAACTGTTTTAGTGTTTTGACTAAGCGAGCCAGAAAACGTTTCACGCAGGCCTGTTTAGATCCTACCATATCCACTATCACCTTCATCTTCTGAGTGTGGCTGGAAAAACAGTGTGGTTAATAACCAACGAAGTGCTTTTCGGCTGTGACAAAAATAAGCTCATCTATGGCCTTCAGAAGCTGTACTCAGATCATTGGCTATAGTCCAAAAGATGCAGGTTGTGGCTGGCCGGAAACATTAGAGTTTTAACAAAGTCACGAGCAGAAATGTAATTGTCGGAGTAGACGCCTTTAGCCATTCCACTCCAAAAGTATTCAAACGATTTCAAAAGCTGCGCAAGGCGGCAAAAATTTGGACTTCAGGCACAGTTTTCTTGGCTTCGGCAACTGGATAAACGATCTAGCCAGACGTTTTCAAAAAGAGGCGCTATGCTCGAGTTTTTGTTTCCGGTAGAGCTCGTTAGTAGTGCATAACACTGCCACGGCGGGGGATTACATTTACGGCCACCCTTTCCTGAAAAAATCGTGTTTACCAGGCCGTCATTGGTCACACATTACGTAGCACTGAATTATCGTAAACAAGCGTTCAACCGCATTCGCTTCTGCACAGTACTGAGGTTTCTGATCATCAAAATCGGAAACATTTACTGTTCGTTAACTCTGTTTGATGACCCCGTGACTAGCATCTCTGAATCAAGTTGAAGTCTCCAATTTCGGTGAACTCGCTGAACTGATTACTGGTGAGTATTCGAGGGTGTGGTTGGTTTAATTCGAATATCACTCGCACTTGATTACAGCTTTTTTAACGTGATATAGGCTAGCTTAGAATACTATCGGAATGTGAAGACAATGATCAGCATCCAACCTACAAATCCGAGACAAAACGCGTTGCAAGATTACGAGACGCACATCAGTGCACATTTAAGTAATTGGCTTGCTGTTTCCATTAAACAAAAGACAAAACGGGATGTTCATTTTGTTACATCATGAGCACTGAAAGAAAGAGAGTTAATTTGTTTTGGTAAAACTCAACCGTTGTTGGATGTACAAAACAAATAATGACACTCATCATGAGTCAGGTTACCGGCTGTAATCTGAAAGCCACGACGCTCTATTTTATGAGGATTGTTAAAAACAAGGCTTCTCAAACCATATAGGAGAAGCCGGTATTCGGTTCAGTCCGTATAAGAACATAGTTTCGGCCGAAAACTAAACGTTCAGAGTACGACACGCAGGTGACTTTCCACAAGAGTTTATTCTGGAATCTCAAGGTAATCTATGAAAACTACCCATCACAGTTTTTATGAGTAGACCTAAGCTGACCTTCATATGTTGAAATAGAAAAAAAGCGAATAGCAAAGAAACTTTTCAAGTGAATTAATGGAACAGATGTATTGTTAGCCTGCACCAATCTACGATACAACTTACTCAAGTGACAGGCGAAAATCTGTCGCTTTACGTTGTGCATAATTTAAAAGCCAAATTAGCCGAATCATTATATAAAATGTTCCGATGTAAATTGGCGCAGTGAAATGGCCTACTCTATCCTGATGGAGAAAAAAGACTCAGGTTGCAAAAGTTATTAAAGTCACATTAGTAGTACTTTTACATACTAAAAAAAGACTGGTATTCCTCCCGTCATCAAACAATTGTAGACAGGACTCCATCTAAATCTAAACAGATGGGAAGTGTTGTCAAAGTTATTATTTTGGAATTTTCCATCAAAGCTATCCAAAGAAATTCTTCACTCTCGGATAAATATTTGGGGTAGGCCACATATAAGGCAGCCATACAGCATTGTGAGCAATAAGGTTGTAGAGTTGAGTTTGCCAAGTAGGCTCATTGGTCTAGTTAACATTTGGCATTTGGGTACTCGAGCAAGGATGTGACCGTGTGAATGTTGATTACCTGAACCAGTTAGTTGTACAGTATGCACTTTAGGCTTCCTAATATCCAAGTGCAATTCGGATCACAACAGTGTTCGACATTAGTGCTGACACCGGTACTAGCATTTCTGGAATAGAGACTGTGGTGGTGCTGTCAAGTGTCTGAAATTAATACTCTGAATCGATTTGAAATAAATTTTGTAACAGCCTGTTTACAGATAAGTATGTGGAATGTCGGTCACAAGAAACTGCTTAAGCAGAACAACATTCATTTAAGTGATGACTTCGCTACGGGGTAGTGCATCGAAGGGAAATGTGTGATTGTGTCAGTGACTAAAGAGTTTGCAGGATACTGATTCATCGGCGACAATGAAAAGGCGCAGTTAGCCGAGGAACTAACAGCTCTATTGCTCGCACTTATGACCATATGAGTGAGTGCGTCATGAATTTGTCAGTTGTCTTTCGCTGATGAATCATACAAGATCAGACAGTTGGCTTCTGGGAACGTGTACCGTGTGCAGTGAGAGCAAATAAACCTACTATTCAGTAGACAAACCACTGGCTGCTTCAGTTTTTCAGGTGAGCTGACTTTCTTCAAACATCTTTCAAGTTTATACAGTATGGTCACCTAAATCACAACACTTTTTTTGTTTGTTTTCAGTTTTTGGTATAAAAGCGGCTCTCCTCCAAACAGTTCTGACCTACTGACTATTCTATCCTAGTGTCATAGCACTCAAACTTTCCATAGGGCTTATATATTACCTCAAAGAAACGTAACACTTTTGTTTAGGTTGCTGAGGTCCATATTTCTATTTTCTCCTCTCTTCCTAATCAGGCTTGGCTGGCTATCGCATACAGATTGCTAGTCACACGTTCTTCCGCTCTTGAAATAACAGCTTTACATCATCCACAAACTGAGTTGGTGACACCACGAACGGGTAAGGTAAAACTGTTTGAGAGCAGTTGTACTGTTATTTCTTTGACCACTGGACGATAATATGGACGAGTGTGCTGCGAGTAAGACAGGTGCACATGTATTTTCCCACGCATAACACTTACATGAAAATGACATCCATTGCGGACTATAACTATAATGGCCGTCAGCGGAATCATGATGACGGAAACGGTACTCAAAATGATGCCAAGATAGAATGCCCAATACGGATACACGTAGTGCTGGGATGTGCCCTGAATGGTGACATTCACGACCAACGAAGAATCTGTCAGCAGTTCAGGATGCCGCGTACCGTAGTTGTAGACCAATGGCGTTGGGTCAAGAACGGAACTGACAATCATGATCTAACGTGAAAAACCGAGAGAACAAACAATTCGACGCGTTATTGGAATGAAAACGTTTAAGTTGTGTAACTATTCATAGATCTGAATTATCCCATCATGTTCTTGCGGTGTTCGTACAAAGTCACTAGTTCTATGAATGTTTGACTGACATATGAAAGTTTACATCATTCACAAGACTGCAAACGTTTCTGAGATTGCCAAGATGAATTGTTAATGAGGCCCGTTGCTCTTATGTTCCCGAAAGTCTCGTCAGTGTTCGTACAAAGTCACTAGTTCTATGAATGTTTGACTGACATATGAAAGTTTACATCATTCACAAGACTGCAAACGTTTCTGAGATTGCCAAGATGAATTGTTAATGAGGCCCGTTGCTCTTATGTTCCCGAAAGTCTCGTCAGTGGTTTTGCGGATTCATACAATGGCAGAATATATATGTATACTGTTAATGACAAGCGGGAGGAATTTAGCTCACGCGAACTGTCTCAAATAATCTATATAAAAATCCGTTTCTCTAAAAGTTAGGCTGAGCTTTTATGAAACAATTACGTAAGATGATTGAAGGGAGCAGTAAAATACGCCCAATGTCATATATTAAGAAAATAATCAACCCCTCTTAAAAGCGCCAATTTCCAATAGCATTATTGCCTCGCCAGATCAGGTGTTTTGAATCACCGATAAAAAGTACTTAACTCCATTACCGTCAAGCTATAAATGCCATTTGGCATACGAACCGGCGAAGCGCATTCAACTTAGCCTCCTAATCTCTCTATCAGGCACGTCTTTTAGCCCAAGCATGATTACACTTAACGTTAATGTTTTATATCTTGTGGCGCATCAGAAAATTGCCACTGTCTAGTACGCGACATCAGACATGTGTCAGTCAACTCATCAGACGGTAAGTGAGCCGAAGAAATCTACATCAATGAGTACTGTTTGAGAGTTTGAATGAAGCTGCAATGCTATTATCTTCAGTTTGTTTGCTTTTCTTTCCCAGTTGTGCTCCTCCGCTTTCGAAAAACGAAATTTTGTGACGAACTCTTCGTTCCTCGTGATCTACTCGCCTGCTATAAAACGAATTATAAACTTAACGAGTACACGGTAGTGAGTAAAATACTTAGGTGCCTACGGCTGCAACCAGACAATGTTGTTATACCAGAAGACTCCGTGAAAATCGGCGATGCATCAGTCATCACCTGAATGTTTGGCTGTTACCTTTCACGAACACATTAGCGCGGCAGATCCAGTGAGCGTGGGAGAAAAGAAAGCGGGAGCAGTATTACCATGTCCCATCGAAATAACCAGCAAAAGAACCTGGGAAATGGGTCCTTCATAAACACAGTGGTTCACGTAGTCACAAACAAAAACTGTGGAGCGCCTTCATCCCATAGTTCAGACTTCACGCACAAAAGTAACGGACTAGGCTTGTTGAAATCCTATTTCCATAAAAAGGATAATTAGACTCGAATTTTTAAATCTCATTTGTTGACAACAAAATATAGTCTACAGTTTGTCAAAATATATACCGGGTTTATTGTACTTGACTGTCCAACGTACGTTTTGGCAGTTGTCCAACTTGACAGTGCTAACAGGAAAATGGATGGTGTGTGTTGAACCGGTATTGGTATAATGTTTGCCTCTCTAATGACACGGCTGTACCTAGTGGTATCTTCCATAGCAAATAAAGGTCTGCGTTGTAAATAAGGCTAGGATGTATATACATGTGTTATACTCATTGTTAATGC
>LOND01002445.1:7162-18609 GCA_014220965.1 Paragonimus kellicotti
CTATATACTAGTTCGGGACAGATTACTGCTATCGTTCTCGTCCTAACTTTGGAGATCAAAACACGAAATCCCTCATTTTATGTCCTTTTTTGAGTGCTATCGCGCCGTTTAAAAATATTCGCTTTTCGTCCGGTTCTATGCTAAACACATCTGGTGTTACATCTCCTCCAGTGATTAACAAACTTTTCAGATCATTTGATTTCTCGAATTAAAAATTATCGCTCCCGCACTGAATGCGAATCACGTGAACGATAAGCTTGGAGTGGCGACAATCTAACACGAAATCTAATATGATCCGCTATAAGGCTATATATAAATTCAAAGGATCAACGAGATGGATGAAGATACCTCTAGGGTATCAGTTCATCGTCACGATGTCTAAAGTCACTCAGAATCCATTCTACGTCACTTTATTCAAACATCCTTTTCCTGTCTCCATTGTGTCATCATTTCCTCACATTGCCCATTTAGAGAAACATTAATCTACCGCCACGAGGTAATTCACATTCTGTATACCAAAGAGTCGAGTTGGGTTTCCGACGTTGCTGCATGTTACTAAGACGATTTAGTAGGGTTGTAATGCGACCAATATATTTACGTGGTCTCTGGTGCATTGTTGCAATGCAACTGTTGATTGCTTACTCCAGTACTCTCCAGGGTGTTGATACTCAATGATACAAGTACTAACAAACTGTCTTGGTCAGTAGAAGCTCAACAGACAAGCTAAAGCACCTGGCAACAAATAAACGGATCATCCAAATGGTTTCAATTGTTCACACACTTGTGGTAAAATCGGTTCCATAGCTTAAAGGTACACCTCATCTGCGTCTTCTGTACACATGAAACAGCCTGATGTACGAGTAGAATTACTTCACTAACCGCTAGGCGCAATCGGATTACGATTATTTAACGATATCTTGAACGATTTGACCGGATCATGTAGATAATCACTTGTTGGGATATGTTTGTCGACTTCTTTGAGATTTACTAAAGGCCAGTATGCCGTTTTCCGAAATTCCAGTTATTAGTCACCTAGAGATAATCACTACCGTACCTTGATGCAAACACTGATTCGTGTTACTTAGATAGACATTCAATCTCAACTTGAGTGGTACTTTACATGAAAGGTATACTGATCGATTGAGTGCACACAGTTGTTGATGAGAGCCAACACCCAATGCTCAACTAAACAAGCAGCTGAGTAGCTAGATAGGTGCGTTTCAACGTTCATATCAGTTTTTCATTCAAGTTGTTAGTTAATTGGTCTAGTTTGCAAAAATATATTCATCTTATCCACATTGCATTTAGCAATTCTTGCACTTTTTGCTCAATGTGCGTAGCCATACTTTTTTCCGAATAACCGTTATCTATCAACGTCTTCCTAGGAACCGTTTGTTCTTCGCCTAGTCTGGCTGGTTTTGGATCACCGAATGATAAGATTAATCCAAACGTTAACATATTGTAAGGTATGTACTCTTTGTTTGTGTGATGACAAAGTTTGCGGTAGATTTAAAATAACTGATCACACAGTCAACGTGCATAGCGGGCGTACCTTAAAACTGAATTCCTGACAGTTACCAAAATTATGGTAACATGATATAGTTCTAACGCCGTGATGTGAAAAAATTTTCGGTGTATAATTCCACTTGGTAGCATACATGTGATCAATCAATATCTATCTTTGACACTTCATAATCGAGTGACCAAAATAATGTATTGGTTCGATTTATGACCGAATATTTCTATTTCACTGATAGAATGAACTGCAAACTGGCTACAGATCATGGTAGTTGAAGGGACCTTATGAAGGTTTATGATATGTGTAATATGGTATTCTACAACATAGCTGGTAAGATAACGGAGATTATGGTCTCGCACTTATCAATCACCATCGGATTCGTTATCGTTCCGTTCTGGTATCACACTTATACACGGATCTCATGCAGACAAAATGACTACAACACAAATCAAGCGAGATGACACCTGTTCATCAACTGTCGTAGGTCAACTCATTAAAGGTCAAAGTGCCGGTGCATGTATTCTGGTCGCGCCTGAAAGCGACGGCCACAATGGTGACAGTGAAGGTGGTGGTGTGTTTGCTTCAGATCAGCCACCTGTCACCACAGCTGGTTGATCGGCAAGCAATGGTTTTCAAGTTGCGTCAGCACTCCGATCCTTATGTCACTCCAGTTGGTAGTTCCCATCGCCTCCGGTACCAAAGTCCACGTGGGAGCCGCGACTGCTGGACAAGATCCGCAAACAGTTGCCGGGTGAACTAACCTAACTAGTCGACGCATCCCTAACTCTCGTGACATAGTGTTGTTACCAGGCCATCGGTGATGGTTGTCTGGTGCTCTGTCAAAGATTTTTCGGGCAAGTTGTCTAATCACAAGTCAAATCTACGGATCGGCACCGTTTTTGTGCTGCCACTGCAGTAGAAATAGTGTTAACTGCACATTGCGTTTACTGGACTAGATGACAGTTTGACAGTTTTGGCACACGATCTAAAAAGATATGTCGATTTATGAGATTAGAAATATTTGGTATCTAGTCGTCGAGCGATATCCGAACTCGATATCCTGCAAAAAGTATAAAATATTAAGCAAACCATACACTCAACCAGCGGCGTATACATTGAACACAACCAGGAGTTATGATAGCCCACTCACCTAAGCGGCTAATTAATACTCCCCACTGATTTGCACGATTACCTGCTAGACTGGATCGCGTTCAGAATATCAGTAATCACAGATCATTGCGGAACATTGTTTATTTCTGTCTCGCAGGTATCTCCGCTACAGCGAGCGAACTCGACCGACACGCACTCTTTTCGCTAGCTAGCAACTCATTCAACTCAACACAAACGTCGTTCTTGATATACTGCAGCGATGAACCAGGTAGAAAGTTGCAACCTACTCTTTTCCTACAGTAATGACAAGCTTTAAAAGTGAATTATATGTTAATTATCAGAGTAACAAACAGGTTTATTCTCGTTATCGGCTCCGTCGTTCAACGAATTCCGGAAAAGCAGGTTCATATTTAGAACAAACTGTGATAGATACAAAACAGAACTGTCGTGCTAATGACTAATCGTTCATTAAATCCAGAAGCATGGTTTGTTATGTAGACAAAGTAATGTGCATTCAATCTTGCATGCTTAACCGTGAAGTGACAACTCTACCAATTATGTGTTCAGTAGATCTAAAAAAACTCAGTGTTGTTGGACTGAATGTATATTTTGTTGCAAGTGTTGAAACGGTAGTGAAAGTTGTATTGCAACTACTTAACAAATGTCACCTGATTTGTTTCTGTACAAAGATTGTTTCAAGCAGATCCAAAACGTTTGTGTAATTTAAACTGTCTGGTTTGTAGCATCATAGATCGGTAACAACATTGGTCAAGCTGAAATAAGCTGAAGCCTATGAAGCTCATGTTAGATAGTTACTGATCACAGACCGTCCTATCCTTGTCTGAGTTATTCGTAAGGGAATCTGCTCGAGAAGCGTCTGCATAAATAACATTTATATTTTGATGACATCGATGCATTGCATATGCTAACTCTATAAATTAATATAATTTACGAAGGAAATACCGGATAAAAGCTCACACTCTCATGTTTTGGTTGCATACAAACGGTATACTTAATACCAGACCGTGTGCTGATTAAAACTACCGGTGTGGAGGTGTTAAAATGATACTCTGAAACCAACTCTCCACAATAGGTGTATTCATTGACGAAACAGTGCAGTAAACCAACAACGTTTGCATTGTGATTCGAAACTCATATCTACCAAGCTGTCTGTCATATTAGTGCCGGACTTGCTGAGTTGAACAAAATACTTGTGACGGATTGACCAATTCAATCATGCTGCTCAGAACAAAGTCCGTAATACTATTGCCTATGTGCCTACGATGTTAGTTTGTTGACGAAACCTTTTGTTACCTAAGCCACTAGCACGGAAGCTGTCTCGGTAGAATATGTGTACGAGTTTGTGAATCAACATTCACAAACATAAGAGACAGTTTTCTTTTTTTGCTGTGCAGCAACTTTACAGTAAACTTCCATGGGTGCGGTTGCAGCTTGTCAGAATAACATTAGGTTTAGACTTAAGGAGGGTAAATTTGGCCACGCAAGCAACAAGTGGCATGTCAAACAGTCCAGCAGGACATTCGTTGCCACAACATTCTTACGGGTTTAAGTTTCAGAATGAAAATCATTTCACTCGTGTCTTTTTATTTTTAAGTGGTTCATGCTAATTAAGCCGTTTAGCTTCGTTTGAGGTCATCAGTTATGGGCCAACAAGTACGACGTTGATTTCTAACCACAGAAATGATCCCACATGTGGGGTGGGGCTAACGATCTTTTTTACTCCCCGCCTTCCCAGGTCGTTAGTAGATGAACTATTCTTTTGGTAGTACGAATGAGTGTATTGTTATCACCTAAATTAATCTACTTGTTATTAAATGTAACGAATAAAAGAAAGTAAACTGTTAGTAGAAGCCAAGTTATTTACGTACAGAATATTTGGGGTTTTACGTTACGCAAACGTACAGTGAAGGAGTTGGTTACACTGATAATGTTCTGCATTGTTGGGATTAGCTTTGTAGTCAACGAACCAGAGTGTATCACGTCATTGGTGGTTTGGCTCTCACTTAATTTTACGGATGCACTGTGTTACATTAGCTTAAGTCAACTTCAGTCGACACTGTTGTACTGGTTTCAAGCGGTTGAATATTTTCGTTTTTGTTGTGTCGGTATATGCAATAACTAAACGGGTCTCCACGACAGACGACGTCCCGAAAGGTTGACTCTTTATTTTTCGTTCTGTTCTCTTTGTTTGTTATATCATCACAATCACTGGGCTTCACGCCAGTGACAATTTATGAGAAGGATTCGTTGATGTTGCAAAAACGACACATCTTCGTTAGTCATTTGCAATGTACACTTAGTGTTTTTCGGGGGCACGCACATTCATCGCTAAAATTATGTTGTTCATTATTTATTAGTTTTTATTATTATTTAGTTTGATTTAATTCAGTTCATTTTAATTTGCTTTGGCGCAGTTGACTTAGGAACACTGCTGTCAGATAACTTATAGCAATCTGTAAGTTATGCAATAACGAAAAACACAATTGCGAATCACTTTGGAAGAGAGACTTCTGGAGCAACTCGATTACAATGTCAATATAAAACAACTTGCAACTTTATTTTCTCCATCGAAATAGACATGACTGTTGTTGAGAATATCAGGACACTGGTTACCAAGAAGTTCATGAGGCTGTAGGTGAATTTCTCTCAAAGAGTTAGTTGCTTCGGGTTAATTGTTAATGAACTGCACTTACCAGAGAGCAAGTGTAGTACTAACGTGAATATTACACACACGCCTTACAACCCACTAGTAAACCTCTTCCTAGTGACCAGATGAAAATAAGGGTTCCTTTTTAAGCATTAACTTCAATCGGGCGAGCTACTGCATGGGCCTAGTCTCTCATTTAGGGTCTGGTCGTTCTAGAGCATGCTACCTAACTCTCTGGTTGCAGAAGACTCAATTGAGAGGTAAACCCCCCAGTGGATACACAGAGAATTACATTTTTCTTGGGCATCCTCCCTATTGCACTCCTACAAGTCACCAGTGTTGTATGCTTTTCTGTATGGTTATTTGTTTGTTCTGTTGAAAATTGCACGCCCGTGTTCTCATTCTCATTGAAGTTTCATTATTTAAAGTTGTTTTCTTCACATCTATGAACGGTCCAGTAAAGTTTGCTTTCTTATCAGCACAAATGCAGAAGCTCATGCATGTTTGATCTTTCTAATATTGAAAGACCTACGAACCTACAAACTCACAAGATCAAAATACTATCAACCGCGTAAGTAGGCAATAATCCAGGAGGAGCTTGAATAGCGTACACTCGTGAGTGATAACCGGAACAGAGACCTCCAACTTGAGCAAATCAATCGCACATTCATACGGAAGCGAAACCTTCAGTACTCAATGATCAGTCAGCTCGGTGTTTGCTTTCCCACGTGAATCCCAAAGACAATGAATTCAAACGGAAATGCTGCATCGAAACGTGTTGAACAGAGTGGGTGGCATGGGGGCTGAAAACAAACTGTTGAGAATGCATAGCGAAAAATAAAACTGGTAGGAAACATTGCCCTCTCTTAAGTTACACTTCACAAGCTACAACCTTTTTCAACTTCTATACACTATGATAAGGATTAGGTAACAGGATTCATGATCTCTTAGCTTCATTGTCCGGGCCACTCCAATATCTAATTCTTACGTTCTAAAACAAGATAACTTTATTCACGGGCAATGGTAAGTCATGATGGCATGGGTAGCAACAACCAAGCTGTTAATTTGTGAATCATCTGAACGATGCAGAACGTAGATCAAACACAACTGACGGTCGAATCGTTTTCATTTCACCGATTAAATTGACTGACCGGAATAACATGGCATCACTTGTGAATACTTAGCCGTCCGATACATTGGAAAGTTGTAAGTTACGGTTCTTGTCGATGCATTATGAGTTTCAATCGGTATCATCATGACTATGGATTCGGATAGTTTCTAATTACCTGTCTAACCCAAGCAAAGCCGGAGCCAGTTCAAGTGTGCTGTTGATTTCCAGTTAACACTGCAGGAATATTTACATAAACCATGATTACTTACAGTTATGACGATACAATAATAATAATTTATACATTTTCAAACAAGTGACTGGCAATACAAACTAGGCGGCAGACTGAAGACAAAACAAACAGTACATCAAATTGTTTTTTTCTCCTCGGTGACCTCTTAGCTTAAACTGGACTGAATGCTAACAAATCAGTCTGAAGTTGACGCGAATATCCCAATTAGACGAAACACAAGTCGGCAGTGTTGATGTAGCGTTGATACAAATGACTTATTTTCAGTTTCATTGAATCACTCACAATCACTTCGTCTTTTGACGTTCTCATGAGTTTGCCAATACAACAAATACACATTATGCGATCGACGTATTAATTGTATTAGGCTTACTGGAAAGTGTACAATGCCAAATGTGGGAGGGAAGTCTGATATACTCTTTCTAATCAGACTAGTACGAAAAATTAAAACTGAACAAAACAGTCAATTTCTTTCATTTAGGTAGTTTAGTGTCGTGCTAATAAAACCTATGTCCACTCAGGAAATTGTGTGGAATTCCGTTTTATCGTGTTCTGTCTGAAAATGTCACCGTCTATAACTCGCGAAATTCCAAACAATCTGATCTTCCAAATTCGAACAAAATGAATTATTACTGGTTTTCCAAATTTTCTTTTCTCGTTGAGAAACACCATGAAGGTTGGTTACTTTTGTATACACAAAATTAGTTTGTGAATAATCTTTTGTAGTCAAACCAGGTTAGATTGTTTGGTATTCCCAGTGCATCCAGGAAATCAATCGATACCGACCGGGTTATCCAGTTACCGCTCTGAATAGGCCTACCATGTAACAACCATTGAGCAATACTCTAATGGTACTTTACACTAAGCAGTTATGCTTATTTGGGTAGTAGAGAAAAATCAGGCAACCATAGCGAAGACCGTTAACATTGCGGTGAATATATAAATTCGTGGGTGGTACAAATTGACGGCAGCGGGGAAAAAATGCAAATCTTGAGAATAACAGAAATTCGCAGGTAGAAATAGAAAAAGATTTAGAAGAAAGCGTTCACTGTGTTGATCAGTTCAGTATGAAAATATGTGTTTGCTGGCGGTTATTGAACGGACAATGGGAGATCACAAGACGGTTTTTGAATGAATGGAACTATGAAGTACAAATTCGGCGCACGAGTATCATATTCAACAGAACAGATTTCGAGAAGAAGGAGACAGGAAAAAACTGTTTATGGCTACGGATTGGATGTAATGAGAAGTAGGCTCATTCATCATCTGCACACTACAGCCAAATTGTCATACATACATTCAAACATAAATTTTCAAGCAGAAATGGACAAACAGCCGTTCGGTGAACAGTGAAGAACGGGTTTTTCGACTGATGGCTAAAAAAGTAAAACAGGTTCTCAACCCCGGAGGCGTGTTAACTTCTTTCAGTCGAATGGGCAGCCACCCTATTGCTGCTGCTGGTGCTGCTGCTGAAGAAGATGATGACGATGATATTGTTTAATGCGAGCAGCGACTGGGCCAGACAGTCTGTCTTTGTCTACGCAACGCCATTATGTATATCATCCAGCCGTTACTAAACCGATCGCACAGTATCCGAGAGAGGTCACCATGTAACCATAAATCAGTGCTTTACTTAGCTTGTATGTGCAAAATGTAATCAGTTATGCACACATGCACACACTGGTAGACGCGACTAGTAACTGCCCACCCTCGACTAGGTGCACGGTCTGATTGAGTGGACTTGCTTCGTCTACTATATGCACACGAGGCCTCAATCGAGCGACAATACCAGAATTATTCGGAGCATTATCGCCACAGTGGGGCTAGACGACGAACACGGAAGTGGCGTTCCTCTCACCAATTTGGTCGGCCTTCACTGGGTCAACAATTTGAAAATCTTACAAAGTCACAAATGAATAATTCCGACAACCACGGGGCACCGGATTTCATGATCCGTTTCCTGTGGAACTGAATGACGCAGAGATACGGTAAGTGAAACAAACAATGGAATAAAACAATTTACCAATAAATATCGAGCGGCGCAGAAGCAACCGAAGTACCTGACAGCGAAAAGGGCTCATAAGGCGATAGTGCGAACACACTTAGAACATCGGTATTCACATACACGGTGTTGGTTATCATATGGTAATTCACAGTCTAGTAGCTGGTCTATAGTTTAAACCATCATTCACTCACAGGTAGCATACAGTTGTCAAATTGGGTGACTGTCAACTTCACAAAAACGAATGCAATGCTAGTGTGTTAAGACCGGTTTGGAATGTTGCATAAGTACTTATTGATTACTACCAGCAGCAGCCACAGACCTCAAAGCCAGCTTGACATATCACTTGAGCATCGTTCACAAACGAATGTAGCTGGATGTTTGCATATGATAATTCAGTCACGTCTACTGTAGTCAGCACGATTGCCTTATGAAAGTTTGGCTGGGGCCCATAGCCCGGCCTTGCAAGTGGGTGCACCAATGACGAGCTATAACAAAAGCGAGACTCGCGTCTAATGTTTCTTTTCAAAAGCGGTTGACTGAAATGCGTATGAGAATGCGACAGCTGCGATCAATTGTGGATGTTATTTAGCCTATGTGCAAAATAAACATTGTCAGATTGTAAGGTTGTATTAATCAGAAACATGCGGTTACTGATCAATGGTTTCTCCTTTCCATGGTGTGTGTCAACCACTGATGGTCGGGCTCGGTTGCTATAACTTTTACTTCAACAGAGTTTGAGGGAAGCAACCTGTTTGAACTATTGACAAGATTGAGTTGGTTTCAAGTATTAAACGTAAACTTAGTGGATGTGTCATGCAAATCACTCCGTTATTCAGTAGTTCTATCTGGTCATCCCAGTTGTACCATTTAGTAGTATATGGGCCGTCTTGGGTTAAGTGCTGTCTCGACTATAACACTTTACTATCAGATGAGAGTATGCGTAACCACAACCACCACCATCATCACTGTCGAAACACACCCGCTTAGTCAGACCGTTAGGGTTTGAACCAAAGTGCGACTCCATTGTGTCGGAGATCAAAAGCCTTGTGAACGGTGCAATATGGCCTCACGCTCCGCGCTGTTCAGTACGCGCGCACATACGCAACCTAACAAATGTCAGACTATGTCAAAAATTACAATTGACCTCGCAGACAATACAAATTTATGACCCGTTTTGGACAGCTGTTGACCAGGTGATTATTTGATGGTACTAAGCCTCTGCCACGTAGCCACCATCACCATTGTGTGTGCTATAGTTGAATACAACAGGCAGACACGCGCGCTCGTATGTGCGCGTCGGTACACGCCTTCAAAGTACAGTTAACTGTCTGGTTGTATGATCGTGTTGCTTACTGTCTGTTCGAAACGGAGACGAGCACAACCAAGACAGTGCGTCCACCAACTATGGGATCCGTGTGAGTTATCGGTGCTGGAATTCTGGGCACATCATCCGGAACAAGGACATTGCTATCTGACGGGGTGTGCCAAGGCGCTCGTTTGTCTCGGAATATCTACGTTTTCCAAGCTGAATGACTGCTAGAAGTTTGCACGATTACCTATGCATGTACGGTGATGCAGGCGTCGGACTGCGAACAGATTTCCACATTTGTGCCCTAGTAAAGTATCTGACAGGAGTTTCCGAAGGATTCCGAGATTATACAGTAGGCATAGGCAAGGGTAAGGATTTATTATCAACGCACACGACTCTAACATTGGTTAGCGTAAACCCTTGAAGGTGGTATAAATACAGCTCATTAGAACACCTTGCAGTTATTCAGAGACCTCGACTACCAAGTGACACTACTTCTTTCTATCAAGGAAAATCGAGAACAGATAGTAAATGCCAGGTAGTTTTATGTGTCATTCACTGGTCCTCAGGTCTAGTTTCGATGCGAACCGAGAGGACATCGCAGGTGTGAGTTTATTAACAACCCCGAAAACCAGCATACTAGAAACAGAGAAAAACCAAGGAAAACGAGCATATTTTTTAAAGGGCGTCATTCGGCCAAAAAACAGTTTGCACCGTCTACAACCAGAGTTAAGACAAGCCAATAGCACAAAACGATTGGTACGACTTTTGTGGTGCGTTTTCCGTGTCTCTAAACAGCTTCCTTGATCGGCCGCCTTTTGCGATCACGTGGCATGACAGTCATTCTCGTGCACACAAATTCAGACCAATTTATTTACAGTCTGAACTGTAGACAGCCGTCGCTTCCTAATAGTTATGAGATTTACCTAGAATGATTTAACTTGTACTACGACAAGTTTGACGTAAGGGTATCACTGAAGGTTTTGTTTTAATTGTCCACTTTACGAATACTCCCCCTGATTGAAGCGAGTTAATCTCAGGCACAGTCTGTCACCTCGATACTTAACTTGATAGGCACGAAAGGAGCTGAGGCAACCATTCGACTGCTCCGGCTGGAAAATAAAGTTTACGAGCGAAGTGTTCTAATTTATGCTGAATCCGTCCTCAACAATTAAGTCATGATTTCCGCCCCCAAAACCGAAGCTGATTTGCCGGTGTTGTGACGATTTTTGTAATTCAACATCTCCGAAATTTCTTGTCATGAGTAAGGGGGAATTTCCGGGTCGATCAGCTCTACGATACTCAGACAATGAACGTACGAAATCCATGTTACAATGAAATCAAGTTGACCGGTTGCTATACAGCATGAAGACGGTATGTTAGTTTCGTGCGAATAATTTTGGCACACCGGATTAGAGTTCTTCACATTAAAAGTTATATAAGATTGGCATATGCTTCAGTAGATCGGTCTGTACACA
>LOND01002445.1:18709-34807 GCA_014220965.1 Paragonimus kellicotti
TTACTGTTCATTCTATTGTGAACGCAAAAATATGAATACATAATAAGCCTGTAACATGCCACTCATTTTCAACTTGTTTCCTTGTTAGTTGTGAAGATGCTATCGAACTGAGCTGGACAAAATTGAATGGAATTGCAATGAACTGAACTGAGGTGAGAAGTTCAGAGCAACTAGTACACAATTGGCAACTTAACTCACTGGCACCGTTTCACTTATGAAGTGATGCTTTGGCAAACAAAATTCTATGTTTATCCTTCACGTCATTTTCTAAAACAAGATTCAAATGACAAAAATAGGGAGTGAATAATAGGTGTGTATCACAATGTTCATTTTTAGATTATTTATAGATGAGCCGTTTCCAAACCACGTCACCCATAGGCGTTCAACTTCATCAAATTCGGAATGTGGTCCATAAATCCTGTCCTGCGGTCTAAATGTGTGCTTTATGTTAGGTTCAGTATAACACCAACTGATCATATCGGACCGTGCAGCCAAAAAGTTGATTCGTAACAGCTTGGCCAATCCTTAGCTGCGAGTAAACGTTCCATTTTTTTGTTTGTAAAAGTAGTTGCGGTATTTCGCTCGTTCGTTTGATGCCCCTTTTCCTATAAGATCAAACATGTCTCGTATCTAGTTACCTTGCTGATGTTACATTTCCAATACACTCAGTCGTGGTGTCTTTGATTCCTATCCGTACTCTTCTGTTCATGTTTGTATTTGTAGTTGAAGTACTTAGGAAGGTCTAATGTTTATGAGTAACAATTAACCGCCATAAATATCATACATGATACAGGTTCGTCAGAATATAAAAACCGGCTTACTTGTGACAAGTGAACAACGGTCCATTAAATTTTAACCATCATGCCCAAATCTTACTAGCCGATAAAGACTAACACAGTGCGACTGAGAGCAGCAGACATGCTCTCGCTTATACTAGAACACTGGAAAACATACAAATTTTGAAAAACAAACAGTGAAAGCACAGAGCGGTACGTACAGTGTAATTCACCCAAGAACACAAGTAAATTGTCAGCATTAGTGCCAATTTTGTACAAAGGAACAGGAGATTTGAGTAAGCACAGAGACGAGGAAGGAAACCTTATGGACATTGGCATGTGTCACATGTACAGAAGCAAAGTGAGGGTAAAGAAATATCCACTGATTTCTGTTGTAGTTTTGAGTCACCATGAATATCGAAGAGAACAATCACTCAGTGTACTTACGACATTGGATAGGAAGAATAGTGTTTCAGTCTGGAGATTGGACAAATGTACAGCGAGGGATATACGAACCAATTAGGATTGCCAACCAGCCACTATCAGACCTATATGGTTTGTGAAGTTTTGCAAATGAAGGACCTTGTCCCTCGAGGAATCTTTGGTAAACTTTATTGGCTTATTGGTTCGTCTCTAGTTTTTGCAGGGACAGTTGAAAATTGCCCCGTATCAAGCAGATAGGAAGATTTTTGGGCAATTGTTACTTCACTGAATCCTTTTTGACCAGAGTGAGCAAATTATGATGATGCATAACCGCCAGCAGCTTGACAAAATTGGCTGTTGACTACACGTCACAATGGTAGGTCAACAGAACTAGGTTTCGGGAACAAATGAAAGGGAATCGAGGTCGACGAAACCATTGGGATGAAAGACTGGTTAATACGAGAACTGAACAATTCCACGTGATTAGGTGAACCTGACAACTGAGGGAAAGGTACTGAGGGAAAGTACGGATTTGAAGTCTGTGCGTGAAGGTAAGGATTATAGAAAGGTGTGTAATATTCGTTCGTGTTTAGTCCGATTGAAGAATGTGGCGGCTGTTGATGTTGCTGTTGGAATACTAGTTCGCGGCTGTCCAGTGGTTCAGTAGGGTTAACATTTGCCGTATCAGCATGGCTAGGGCTGGGCACGAGTGTACTACGAGGACCTGGGGCATAAGGATTCAGCGGAAGCGGCATATGGTTAGGGTCTTCGTAAAATGTATCACTGTCATAGTTCTGGCGGATCCCCGCCTGGAAATATGGACCGATACAATGAGTATTATCCATGTGGCCTGGTTGTTCAATCAAGCCTACGGATTTAGAAGGTCCATCTCGGATTGTAGATTGTAACTGATCATAATCTGTTGGTCTGGTGGTCAAGAAGCCATCAGGATCAGTAAGTGCGTTTATTCGCGAGTAGGGTTCATCGTGTTGGTAGGCTCTCATACTGACGGTGGAAGTGTTAATTAGTGGAAATCTTTGAGCCATTGGGGATCCGTAATGACACAGGCTACCCAATGGGTCGATTATGTGAGGAATCGGGTATTTGCTATGCTCCATAGAACAAAATGGACCATCTTTTTCTTGTCTATCTTCCTCGTACATTCCGGTAACAGTGATTCCTGCTGTAAATCCCACGGACCCAGGATGATTGGGCAGGCAGTTTTCAGGCTTCAAAGATAAATCAGATTGATTAGGATGTAGCCGAGTAGAATGTGAGCACATGTCGGAATCTGGATCCCTAGCATTGCAAGTGGTCTTGGATAGAGACCGTTGACATTCGGCAGATTCTCGTAACACAGACTTTGGGGAAAATCTATCAATGCTATTCTGTGACGCATCTACCGCATTCAGCCCAGGTAGATAAACTGAGGGAGGAATAACTTCAGCACTTGAACAAGCATGTAGGGACAAATCTGGAATAAGTGTTGAAGATACACCGTGCGCTGCTCGGTGCCAATTTTGTGTCTGAATGTGTGTCCTATAGGCGGCAGAATGATCAACCATAGCTGATGCTAACAATGGAGCTTCCAACTGTTCCATTGGGGCACGCAATGAATTTGTTGATCTCATTTCCAACCAGTCATTTTTGGCTTCTATTGGATGATCAGCAAAGCAAGGAGATGTAGAAATGCCAATTCGATTGCATCGTTCATTCAACTCCTGCCCCATTCGTTGACCACAAACACTTAACATTTGACTCATGAGACCCAGTTGTCGATCTCCAAGTAACGTGTTCTGCAAACATGAGCTTGCGTTTGTTCTTTCGAATCGAAGGACGCTTGGATCAAAATCTGGAAACGATTGTGAATCAGATACTAAATTAGGAATACTTCTACCCGTGTTGTTAATATTGCATGCTAATGTTACTTTAGCCTGACAAGCATTCAATACTGGTTCCATCTCTTGTCCTAGGCAAGTTGGTCCAGGTTTACTTAAGTTGTTTGCAAACGGATCTACTATTGTCAGTCGAGGACTGCTGGATTTTGGTGTTCCCGAATCTCGTGATTGAGCTTTATTGCTACTGTAGTTTTCATCTGCATCTTCACCATCAGACTGCTCAACCTGTTTGTAGAGAAGTAACGGACCTTCAGGTGCATAGGTAGAGTTCGGAAAGTGTTGGGATTCATCGCAGCTGTCTGAACCCTCGTCTACGCCAACGTCATAGCCATCTTTACCTAAGGGGTCACCGTCAGTTTCAGATAAAGTTCCAGTCACTCCGTTGTCTCCGCAACCAGTGGCTCCCGGATTCCTCGACTGGAGCTTCTTTTTCTTCATTCGTCGATTTTGAAACCAAACTTTCACCTAAAATGCAAGAAGGATTGTATGGTTGGTAAAAATTAATTTGTTTTCACCACTTCATGAAAAACGTGGCTCACTTACCCCACAGCTATATTTACTAACTGACTCAGTTTGAATGATTGGAACGGTTTGTTTTGTCAACATCGATTGAAACGTTAGTCTCAGTATAGCAACTTCTACTTATTTTCAAGTTGATTACAGATTAGACTTCCTTACCCCTGTNAGCGAAGACCGTTAACATTGCGGTGAATATATAAATTCGTGGGTGGTACAAATTGACGGCAGCGGGGAAAAAATGCAAATCTTGAGAATAACAGAAATTCGCAGGTAGAAATAGAAAAAGATTTAGAAGAAAGCGTTCACTGTGTTGATCAGTTCAGTATGAAAATATGTGTTTGTCTGGCCGTTATTGAACGGACAATGGGAGATCAAAAGACGGTTTTTGAATGAATGGAACTATGAAGTACAAATTCGGCGCACGAGTATCATATTCAACAGAACAGATTTCGAGAAGAAGGAGACAGGAAAAAACTGTTTATGGCTACGGATTGGATGTAATGAGAAGTAGGCTCATTCATCATCTGCACACTACAGCCAAATTGTCATACATACATTCAAACATAAATTTTCAAGCAGAAATGGACAAACAGCCGTTCGGTGAACAGTGAAGAACGGGTTTTTCGACTGATGGCTAAAAAAGTAAAACAGGTTCTCAACCCCGGAGGCGTGTTAACTTCTTTCAGTCGAATGGGCAGCCACCCTATTGCTGCTGCTGGTGCTGCTGCTGAAGAAGATGATGACGATGATATTGTTTAATGCGAGCAGCGACTGGGCCAGACAGTCTGTCTTTGTCTACGCAACGCCATTATGTATATCATCCAGCCGTTACTAAACCGATCGCACAGTATCCGAGAGAGGTCACCATGTAACCATAAATCAGTGCTTTACTTAGCTTGTATGTGCAAAATGTAATCAGTTATGCACACATGCACACACTGGTAGACGCGACTAGTAACTGCCCACCCTCGACTAGGTGCACGGTCTGATTGAGTGGACTTGCTTCGTCTACTATATGCACACGAGGCCTCAATCGAGCGACAATACCAGAATTATTCGGAGCATTATCGCCACAGTGGGGCTAGACGACGAACACGGAAGTGGCGTTCCTCTCACCAATTTGGTCGGCCTTCACTGGGTCAACAATTTGAAAATCTTACAAAGTCACAAATGAATAATTCCGACAACCACGGGGCACCGGATTTCATGATCCGTTTCCTGTGGAACTGAATGACGCAGAGATACGGTAAGTGAAACAAACAATGGAATAAAACAATTTACCAATAAATATCGAGCGGCGCAGAAGCAACCGAAGTACCTGACAGCGAAAAGGGCTCATAAGGCGATAGTGCGAACACACTTAGAACATCGGTATTCACATACACGGTGTTGGTTATCATATGGTAATTCACAGTCTAGTAGCTGGTCTATAGTTTAAACCATCATTCACTCACAGGTAGCATACAGTTGTCAAATTGGGTGACTGTCAACTTCACAAAAACGAATGCAATGCTAGTGTGTTAAGACCGGTTTGGAATGTTGCATAAGTACTTATTGATTACTACCAGCAGCCACAGACCTCAAAGCCAGCTTGACATATCACTTGAGCATCGTTCACAAACGAATGTAGCTGGATGTTTGCATATGATAATTCAGTCACGTCTACTGTAGTCAGCACGATTGCCTTATGAAAGTTTGGCTGGGGCCCATAGCCCGGCCTTGCAAGTGGGTGCACCAATGACGAGCTCTAACAAGAGCGAAACTCGAGTCTAGTGCTTCTTTTCAAAAGCGGTTGACTGAAATGTCTATGAGAATGCGACAGCTGCGATCAATTGTGGATGTTATTTAGCCTATGTGCAAAATAAACATTGTCAGATTGTAAGGTTGTATTAATCAGAAACATGCGGTTACTGATCAATGGTTTCTCCTTTCCATGGTGTGTGTCAACCACTGATGGTCGGGCTCGGTTGCTATAACTTTTACTTCAACAGAGTTTGAGGGAAGCAACCTGTTTGAACTATTGACAAGATTGAGTTGGTTTCAAGTATTAAACGTAAACTTAGTGGATGTGTCATGCAAATCACTCCGTTATTCAGTAGTTCTATCTGGTCATCCCAGTTGTACCATTTAGTAGTATATGGGCCGTCTTGGGTTAAGTGCTGTCTCGACTATAACACTTTACTATCAGATGAGAGTATGCGTAACCACAACCACCACCATCATCACTGTCGAAACACACCCGCTTAGTCAGACCGTTAGGGTTTGAAACCAAAGTGCGACTCCATTGTGTCGGAGATCAAAAGCCTTGTGAACGGTGCAATATGGCCTCACGCTCCGCGCTGTTCAGTACGCGCGCACATACGCAACCTAACAAATGTCAGACTATGTCAAAAATTACAATTGACCTCGCAGACAATACAAATTTATGACCCGTTTTGGACAGCTGTTGACCAGGTGATTATTTGATGGTACTAAGCCTCTGCCACGTAGCCACCATCACCATTGTGTGTGCTATAGTTGAATACAAACAGGCAGACACGCGCGCTCGTATGTGCGCGTCGGTACACGCCTTCAAAGTACAGTTAACTGTCTGGTTGTATGATCGTGTTGCTTACTGTCTGTTCGAAACGGAGACGAGCACAACCAAGACAGTGCGTCCACCAACTATGGGATCCGTGTGAGTTATCGGTGCTGGAATTCTGGGCACATCATCCGGAACAAGGACATTGCTATCTGACGGGGTGTGCCAAGGCGCTCGTTTGTCTCGGAATATCTACGTTTTCCAAGCTGAATGACTGCTAGAAGTTTGCACGATTACCTATGCATGTACGGTGATGCAGGCGTCGGACTGCGAACAGATTTCCACATTTGTGCCCTAGTAAAGTATCTGACAGGAGTTTCCGAAGGATTCCGAGATTATACAGTAGGCATAGGCAAGGGTAAGGATTTATTATCAACGCACACGACTCTAACATTGGTTAGCGTAAACCCTTGAAGGTGGTATAAATACAGCTCATTAGAACACCTTGCAGTTATTCAGAGACCTCGACTACCAAGTGACACTACTTCTTTCTATCAAGGAAAATCGAGAACAGATAGTAAATGCCAGGTAGTTTTGTGTGTCATTCACTGGTCCTCAGGTCTAGTTCGATGCGAACCGAGAGGACATCGCAGGTGTGAGTTTATTAACAACCCCGAAAACCAGCATACTAGAAACAGAGAAAAACCAAGGAAAACGAGCATATTTTTTAAAGGGCGTCATTCGGCCAAAAAACAGTTTGCACCGTCTACAACCAGAGTTAAGACAAGCCAATAGCACAAAACGATTGGTACGACTTTTGTGGTGCGTTTTCCGTGTCTCTAAACAGCTTCCTTGATCGGCCGCCTTTTGCGATCACGTGGCATGACAGTCATTCTCGTGCACACAAATTCAGACCAATTTATTTACAGTCTGAACTGTAGACAGCCGTCGCTTCCTAATAGTTATGAGATTTACCTAGAATGATTTAACTTGTACTACGACAAGTTTGACGTAAGGGTATCACTGAAGGTTTTGTTTTAATTGTCCACTTTACGAATACTCCCCCTGATTGAAGCGAGTTAATCTCAGGCACAGTCTGTCACCTCGATACTTAACTTGATAGGCACGAAAGGAGCTGAGGCCAACCATTCGACTGCTCCGGCTGGAAAATAAAGTTTACGAGCGAAGTGTTCTAATTTATGCTGAATCCGTCCTCAACAATTA
This sequence comes from Paragonimus kellicotti, assembly GCA_014220965.1. NCBI lineage: Eukaryota > Metazoa > Platyhelminthes > Trematoda > Plagiorchiida > Troglotrematidae > Paragonimus > Paragonimus kellicotti. The sequence continues at coordinate 26,071 of LOND01002445.1, forward strand.
AGTCATGATTTCCGCCCCCAAAACCGAAGCTGATTTGCCGGTGTTGTGACGATTTTTGTAATTCAACATCTCCGAAATTTCTTGTCATGAGTAAGGGGGAATTTCCGGGTCGATCAGCTCTACGATACTCAGACAATGAACGTACGAAATCCATGTTACAATGAAATCAAGTTGACCGGTTGCTATACAGCATGAAGACGGTATGTTAGTTTCGTGCGAATAATTTTGGCACACCGGATTAGAGTTCTTCACATTAAAAGTTATATAAGATTGGCATATGCTTCAGTAGATCGGTCTGTACACACATTAGGTTGAAGTTAAAAAAATGTGATTGACATTCATAGTTTAATGAAACGCTCGATTAGTAATTGTGTTGCTCGGGAACACAAATACTTGGCCATTGTATACAGAAAACGTTGTGACTCCCTTGTTATTCGACAAAGGGTGCATCGAGTATTTGACACATGCTGGTTTTGGAAACACTATAAGCAGTAGGAAGGCTGTATATCCTCTTATTGATAAAACCATTGAGCGTGAATCTATCGTGGAGCCAAACAACTCTCGTGGATTATGTCGGCATACTTATTCAATCTACATTACAAATGTATGCTCGCCTCCTTGAGCGCTTGCTCATGGAAGCAGATTCGAGAACAAGAGTAGGTCGGTCGTTGACATGCAGATGTTGCATGAGTATATCGGATAGGTGGGTGAGTTTATATGGTACGCTGCATACCGCGATGTTGCTTTATTTAAAGACCAATGAAATGGACTAGAGACATTGCGCGATTCACTGTGTCCTCATTGCTAACCCTAATACTCATTCACAGCAAGAAATTTGATCCGAATCGTCATTCCACGTCTGTCCTAACTTCCCTCCACGACAAATGCGCTGCATCGCAAATGGAACCGGGTTATTGTTTCAAACGATGCATACCAGAGACTAAGGTAATCTGGACGTAACATCCGATGCTGTAGCTAAACAGTGTGACACGAATTTTGCATTAGTCCGTGTTGTCGAGAAGGCATTCACATTTACTCACCAAGTAAATAACGCAATCGCAAGGATAATCAGACACGTTGCCTCTGCTAGCCAACTTTTAGTGTGCTCTGTAACTCTGTCCACTGTGAAATTTACATGTAGGTAATACGTAGAACTGTTAAGGCTCTGCTGCGATGTTTTTTTACTGTTCATTCTATTGTGAACGCAAAAATATGAATACATAATAAGCCTGTAACATGCCACTCATTTTCAACTTGTTTCCTTGTTAGTTGTGAAGATGCTATCGAACTGAGCTGGACAAAATTGAATGGAATTGCAATGAACTGAACTGAGGTGAGAAGTTCAGAGCAACTAGTACACAATTGGCAACTTAACTCACTGGCACCGTTTCACTTATGAAGTGATGCTTTGGCAAACAAAATTCTATGTTTATCCTTCACGTCATTTTCTAAAACAAGATTCAAATGACAAAAATAGGGAGTGAATAATAGGTGTGTATCACAATGTTCATTTTTAGATTATTTATAGATGAGCCGTTTCCAAACCACGTCACCCATAGGCGTTCAACTTCATCAAATTCGGAATGTGGTCCATAAATCCTGTCCTGCGGTCTAAATGTGTGCTTTATGTTAGGTTCAGTATAACACCAACTGATCATATCGGACCGTGCAGCCAAAAAGTTGATTCGTAACAGCTTGGCCAATCCTTAGCTGCGAGTAAACGTTCCATTTTTGTTTGTAAAAGTAGTTGCGGTATTTCGCTCGTTCGTTTGATGCCCCTTTTCCTATAAGATCAAACATGTCTCGTATCTAGTTACCTTGCTGATGTTACATTTCCAATACACTCAGTCGTGGTGTCTTTGATTCCTATCCGTACTCTTCTGTTCATGTTTGTATTTGTAGTTGAAGTACTTAGGAAGGTCTAATGTTTATGAGTAACAATTAACCGCCATAAATATCATACATGATACAGGTTCGTCAGAATATAAAAACCGGCTTACTTGTGACAAGTGAACAACGGTCCATTAAATTTTAACCATCATGCCCAAATCTTACTAGCCGATAAAGACTAACACAGTGCGACTGAGAGCAGCAGACATGCTCTCGCTTATACTAGAACACTGGAAAACATACAAATTTTGAAAAACAAACAGTGAAAGCACAGAGCGGTACGTACAGTGTAATTCACCCAAGAACACAAGTAAATTGTCAGCATTAGTGCCAATTTTGTACAAAGGAACAGGAGATTTGAGTAAGCACAGAGACGAGGAAGGAAACCTTATGGACATTGGCATGTGTCACATGTACAGAAGCAAAGTGAGGGTAAAGAAATATCCACTGATTTCTGTTGTAGTTTTGAGTCACCATGAATATCGAAGAGAACAATCACTCAGTGTACTTACGACATTGGATAGGAAGAATAGTGTTTCAGTCTGGAGATTGGACAAATGTACAGCGAGGGATATACGAACCAATTAGGATTGCCAACCAGCCACTATCAGACCTATATGGTTTGTGAAGTTTTGCAAATGAAGGACCTTGTCCCTCGAGGAATCTTTGGTAAACTTTATTGGCTTATTGGTTCGTCTCTAGTTTTTGCAGGGACAGTTGAAAATTGCCCCGTATCAAGCAGATAGGAAGATTTTTGGGCAATTGTTACTTCACTGAATCCTTTTTGACCAGAGTGAGCAAATTATGATGATGCATAACCGCCAGCAGCTTGACAAAATTGGCTGTTGACTACACGTCACAATGGTAGGTCAACAGAACTAGGTTTCGGGAACAAATGAAAGGGAATCGAGGTCGACGAAACCATTGGGATGAAAGACTGGTTAATACGAGAACTGAACAATTCCACGTGATTAGGTGAACCTGACAACTGAGGGAAAGGTACTGAGGGAAAGTACGGATTTGAAGTCTGTGCGTGAAGGTAAGGATTATAGAAAGGTGTGTAATATTCGTTCGTGTTTAGTCCGATTGAAGAATGTGGCGGCTGTTGATGTTGCTGTTGGAATACTAGTTCGCGGCTGTCCAGTGGTTCAGTAGGGTTAACATTTGCCGTATCAGCATGGCTAGGGCTGGGCACGAGTGTACTACGAGGACCTGGGGCATAAGGATTCAGCGGAAGCGGCATATGGTTAGGGTCTTCGTAAAATGTATCACTGTCATAGTTCTGGCGGATCCCCGCCTGGAAATATGGACCGATACAATGAGTATTATCCATGTGGCCTTGGTTGTTCAATCAAGCCTACGGATTTAGAAGGTCCATCTCGGATTGTAGATTGTAACTGATCATAATCTGTTGGTCTGGTGGTCAAGAAGCCATCAGGATCAGTAAGTGCGTTTATTCGCGAGTAGGGTTCATCGTGTTGGTAGGCTCTCATACTGACGGTGGAAGTGTTAATTAGTGGAAATCTTTGAGCCATTGGGGATCCGTAATGACACAGGCTACCCAATGGGTCGATTATGTGAGGAATCGGGTATTTGCTATGCTCCATAGAACAAAATGGACCATCTTTTTCTTGTCTATCTTCCTCGTACATTCCGGTAACAGTGATTCCTGCTGTAAATCCCACGGACCCAGGATGATTGGGCAGGCAGTTTTCAGGCTTCAAAGATAAATCAGATTGATTAGGATGTAGCCGAGTAGAATGTGAGCACATGTCGGAATCTGGATCCCTAGCATTGCAAGTGGTCTTGGATAGAGACCGTTGACATTCGGCAGATTCTCGTAACACAGACTTTGGGGAAAATCTATCAATGCTATTCTGTGACGCATCTACCGCATTCAGCCCAGGTAGATAAACTGAGGGAGGAATAACTTCAGCACTTGAACAAGCATGTAGGGACAAATCTGGAATAAGTGTTGAAGATACACCGTGCGCTGCTCGGTGCCAATTTTGTGTCTGAATGTGTGTCCTATAGGCGGCAGAATGATCAACCATAGCTGATGCTAACAATGGAGCTTCCAACTGTTCCATTGGGGCACGCAATGAATTTGTTGATCTCATTTCCAACCAGTCATTTTTGGCTTCTATTGGATGATCAGCAAAGCAAGGAGATGTAGAAATGCCAATTCGATTGCATCGTTCATTCAACTCCTGCCCCATTCGTTGACCACAAACACTTAACATTTGACTCATGAGACCCAGTTGTCGATCTCCAAGTAACGTGTTCTGCAAACATGAGCTTGCGTTTGTTCTTTCGAATCGAAGGACGCTTGGATCAAAATCTGGAAACGATTGTGAATCAGATACTAAATTAGGAATACTTCTACCCGTGTTGTTAATATTGCATGCTAATGTTACTTTAGCCTGACAAGCATTCAATACTGGTTCCATCTCTTGTCCTAGGCAAGTTGGTCCAGGTTTACTTAAGTTGTTTGCAAACGGATCTACTATTGTCAGTCGAGGACTGCTGGATTTTGGTGTTCCCGAATCTCGTGATTGAGCTTTATTGCTACTGTAGTTTTCATCTGCATCTTCACCATCAGACTGCTCAACCTGTTTGTAGAGAAGTAACGGACCTTCAGGTGCATAGGTAGAGTTCGGAAAGTGTTGGGATTCATCGCAGCTGTCTGAACCCTCGTCTACGCCAACGTCATAGCCATCTTTACCTAAGGGGTCACCGTCAGTTTCAGATAAAGTTCCAGTCACTCCGTTGTCTCCGCAACCAGTGGCTCCCGGATTCCTCGACTGGAGCTTCTTTTTCTTCATTCGTCGATTTTGAAACCAAACTTTCACCTAAAATGCAAGAAGGATTGTATGGTTGGTAAAAATTAATTTGTTTTCACCACTTCATGAAAAACGTGGCTCACTTACCCCACAGCTATATTTACTAACTGACTCAGTTTGAATGATTGGAACGGTTTGTTTTGTCAACATCGATTGAAACGTTAGTCTCAGTATAGCAACTTCTACTTATTTTCAAGTTGATTACAGATTAGACTCCTTACCCCTGTGTTACAAAAATTTTAGGATTCATACGGGGTTTAGTTTGAGCAACGGCCAAGTCATCCTGTTATAGCTGCATCAAAATACGTTTAGAATACGCAACTGGCGGGTATTAATTTAATATGCATCAATATACATGCCGGTTGGTGCTACCTGACTTAATAGTGGGTGTGCTATTGAGCTGAGAGTTACTCATTGTGAAGTAGATATCTGCCGTAATTCAAGTTTAAAAATATTAACGGTTTATTGTGGGGAAAACACGGCACAACAGTTTTGTCGAAGCAAACATGCAATTCAGAACACAAAAATCAATTCGTTAACCTTAATTCTCACCAACAAGGGTAATTTCGACTCTAATTGAAACCCATTAGCTAGATTTCATTATGTTGGCGCCCCTCTGTATTTTGAAAACCGAAAGGCACATTTGTAAAGCGCGGTTGTACTGATATTGCCCATACAATCTTGTTTACGAGCAACTTCTGACGCTTTATAAAAGCTTCACGTGGGCAGAAAAATCCCTATGCTAATCAAGTCGATCCGACCCATAATGTGTAGCTGAGTCGTTTACAGGCCTGTTGAGCTGTCGTCAGCCCATAATATTACCGTATTAACTGATACTATGGTTCCAGGTATTGTGAAGCCAATAGTCTAAGTTGTGTGCAGTGAGTGGTAAAAAAACCAATGCTCTGACTTAACACTCATAGTCTGGCCTCAAGTTTGTACTTCTTAGAGCTCATTATTGATGCATATATCTACCTAGACATGAACTAGTGCCGGCCTGAAGAGCATGTTAACCATTGATTCACTGGTTGCTTATGAGATATATTCAACTCATTAAACGTAACTGTTCAGAAATTTTATTTTGTGGATAGCACTCGCCTCGTGTGGTCATCTCGAGAAGATTTAAAATAACTCTGTAGCTAATAATAACTGTGAACTGCTTGGCTAACATTTCACATTTGGGGTGAACTCCTGGACCCTACTGAAACTGTTAAGTAACAGTTTTAACTACCGCTTGACAGAGACAGGAAGGGCCTAGATTCAAGCCTATTCTGTACGGATGAGCTATATTGAGAGAGAAACTGAAATTGACATGATGTTCCTGTTCAAAGTAGCCTAGCCCAATAGTGAAGAGTGCAAGAGAGATTTGGTACTGAATTTGTACTGAATGTTGTACTGAATTGATTGTGCACGCTAAACATCATTTACAAGAGACAGTAGGTGAGCTTTCCACCACGATGTCTCGGTCATGCCTATTGTAGGTGAATGACGTGGTGGTCTACTCGGTCATGGTGGAATCACGAGAATTGGAGTTCATCTGCTGACTAGGATAAGGATATGCAGTTTACCGTTAGGCGCTAACACGAGTGAAACTCGATTCCAGTATTGCTTTCCAAATGGAGCGAGCTGAAAATGTGCAGCAAATTGTAACAGACGTCATAAACTAGTGATAACATTCGACTGGTGACAACGAAAGTCATTAGCTGCAGGCAGCAATATCCATATATCAATTGCCTCATATTCGAGTGAAAATTTCATTAGACCTCTGCGGTGTCAACGTATGCAATCGTGACATCAAAAATCGGATGACGACAACAACTAGAACAAGAACGTGAAGTGTACACATGCGGGTGGGAAAAGCATACAAACGTCACATAATAATGTCACATAATGTCTGAGACCAGCATGTACCAATTACATTGAAGTCGCAACTTTCAACGTAGAATAAATTTATCGAAGGTCAAACGAGCTTTTACCTCTGGGTGAACGTAAGACAGGGCAATTATCTTTCGAGCAGCTGAACATACACGATGACCAGAACAATTTTGTGGCAATTACGATTGTTTCTGTTGTTACCGTCATCCTCGTCACAGTCGCTAATTCCGATCCGTCCCAATGCGGGTGTGTGTATTTGATAGTAAGAGTTCTGCGGGATGTTGGTTTCTAGACCTACATGGGTCAGTTTGTATTTTGATGTCTAGTATTACGTGACAGACCAATCAGACAACATACTTTACAACCGGCTGCCTATGTAAGTGAAAGAACGATGAAGAATTTGTTGGACTATGTATTATGAAGTTTTCTGCAACTGTTTCAAGGCTGGCAAAGTCTGATGTATCCTGCACACACATTCCATGAGTACTTATCGGTCTTATGCACCTGGGGGGAGAAAAGATATCGGAGTAGCAAACTGTGTGCCCTGTACTATCATAAGCTGTCAACCAGACGATCATTGTGTACGGCAGATTTGCTGGCACTCAAAGTGGAAACTCTGAGGAAGATGCTGCTCGACACAATTACTAAGATGTTTCACATCAAATCACCCAATTGTTCACCCACGTGTTCTTTCAAACCTTTTAGATTCTGAGGCACACTTTTGAATTCATGACAATGCATATTATAAACTGTTGTTCAGTAAGTGCAACAGACTTGCTCACACTCAAGGTAGAAAGACTTCTCCCGTTTTGACATTTCCACAGAACTAGTTGAAAAACGGTTAGAATCGCCTGCGCGTGTTTCGAGTTGGGATGGCTTAAATGGACATTCTCATCGGCTTAGACTTTAGGAAAGAGAGCCTCAAGATGTGAGATATTTAGTCTTAAGGAGTTCCAGATCGATTGCAGGGGATCCGTGATCGAAAGTGGCTTTTACGGAAACTGTCCAAACTGAGGAACAGCAAGGTTGTCAGGTGATGATTAACGTGGCATTCGACATAACGAGGAATACGTTAATGTTTTACTAAACATAAGTACTCAGTACATTCCTGCAAAGAGAATGATTTGTCGAACAGTGTTTTGTTTGGCCAACGTTGAATATAGTTCTATTTTTATTCTTGCTAAAGTAGGCGTATCCTTGTTTACTTTGAACCATGTAAATCTTCCTTCACTCTATTTTCCTCAGGTGTATCGTCTGAATTGCATTTTATTACTGGTCTGTGTGTCAACAGATGACTGTTATAATTATCTTAGTATGAAGGCCATATTCGGTATCACTCTGTAAGTCATGTTGACTCACAAGAGATCGCGTAAGATTTTATGCATTATATGTTTCCACTATCATTAATCTGACTGTTATCAACGGCTGAAGACAAATCTCATGTTAACAGCTGTCATATTCTGAGTAAAACACGATAATTCTTCAACTTTTTTCTAGCGTCGCATGAAACTGTAACGGATTTCATCGGATTACTTAACTGTTGTCATTTTCAGGCTAATTAGATAAGCAATGTTCGAGTTAAAAACCTGCTCTGCTGTTGTACTCCTTAACCTATCCAACTTTGGATTATCGGGTAGTAGATAAACAGATTTTTTGTGTATCTCAGAATGGAAAGGCGTTTCTAAACTGGTCAGTAATTGAGTTACCCTCCTAACGCGATACGCATCAGATTTGTACGAAACTCACATGATCAGTTCCACAATTCGTGTGTGTAGATGATGTAAAACTATCCCATTAAAACTATCACTGCTGGGTCATTATACCAATGAAACCAGCTAGGCTCTGACCTACTTTGTAACCGGTTCAATGCAGAAAGATCAGGTTGGTGTAGGAATTGAATGCCATCAAATGGCAATCTTGATGTGTTGGTGATGGAGTGTCTACCAGTTTGAAGCTGTTGTAAGTTTGATACACATTGTATGTAATTGTGACTTTAACGATCAATTAGACTTTTCGGCCATCTCATTTTGGGAGGCAGTAGACCACAGTTTCGTTCTTGTTTGAGATCGCCCGTGATACACATCCTTACCACAGCCAGAAAGTAGACTTCCATCCACGTTTTTATAGGG
>LOND01002446.1:59812-74135 GCA_014220965.1 Paragonimus kellicotti
TTTTCCTCGTGACTGAGGACAATGGCGTGTGTGTAGTTTGATTGAAATTGTCATTCTGCCCCACAATACCTATTGGACTCTGGTCTACACAAACTCACAAAGGGCAGTATGTACCTGAGAGTGAATTGTACCCGTGGGATGAGACATTCAGAAAATCCACTCTGTTACGGGAACAAATTGCTTTGACAACTTTTTCTTGTGTGGCATTCTACGTTACGACAGTTCGCTAAGCTGCGACAAGCTTCAATTAAACACGTCTATAATCCAAGAGAAACCACGAGGCCACATACTGTTTCAGTGACAGTTTTTCTTGATTGTTTCGCTGGGTGCACTTTTTTAGTGTCTATCTACCTGAGTCCATTACGTGTCATACTAATGAAAAATTGCTTACCACTCTTCTATTCTAAGTCAGTTAGATATGAAATTAGCAGAAATGAGCAAAAGAAACTCATTGGACGATTTGAATAAGTGGTTTGATAGTGACAGTTTTTAGAGTGTACCTGCCCCCGCCTCCGCTTCTTGCACGCAGACGAGTTCTACACAAGCAAATAAAGCTGAGTTAAACTCGTATTATCTTATTTTCATCCCAAATTATTCACTACTTTAACTACGAGGCCACGAACTGCATATGATCTAGAGCTGTTGACTGGGTTCAGATCAGGGCGACAGGCTAACTGGGCTTACACATTTATTCAATGAAGAAGAAACTGCAACGCAAAAGCAATACAAGACAAAACATGCATTCTCATAAAGCGGAACGTGCGTATTGGGATGATTTTTAAAAAAAATGCTATGCTATCTGAGAAAAGGGCCGGATAAGTGTTAATAAAGAGGAGTTTCCGAAGTGTTTTGTATATGAATTAGTAATCCTACCTGATCGCTGTTCGCCGCATGCCCTCACTCATATGTTGTCAGTGGTCTTCATGCCGAAGCACACTTAATCATTTATGAGGTCAGGCCAGTACCACCTTCAAGTACACATGGTCATCCCGAGTGGATTTCTTACGGTTACTACATTTTACGTATTCCAACTGAAGGGATTTCTGTGAAACTTGAACCTCCCTTCATTTAATACGACGCTCGTTGTATTGTTGGCTGATAGAACTTGAACGTTTCGTGTTTTGATAATTCACTTGAGACTATCAGTAATACCCAATAAAGGGTTTTTGTGGATCAATGCATGCCAAACGTTACGCTAATCTCCGAATAGCTTAGCGTAGCACCCGGAACTTAGAGGTCGTCTACTTATACACTTTTAGAGATGAGTTTACCAGAAAACGACTGATCGCTAAACATCGCATCACGTGACAGGTTTAGATGAAAATAACTTACTTTCGTTAATTTATTTACAGTTGAAAGTGAAACGGTGGTAGTATTCAATTCTTTCATCTGACTGCCGTATTCCGACATGTGCAGGCCCTAAGCTAACATACGCATATCGTGTGGCAACCCTCCGGTGCGCTGCTAGTGTATTCCGATTGTTCACTCAAATGCAGACCAAAAAGATTTCAGTTGGGCTGTACTCGCGAATTTCCTCAGTGTTGCATAAAACAAATGTTGATTCGTCTTCTACTAGTTTACTGCGTACTGTTCTCAGTTGGTCACACACGAAGAATTCGCACTCTGCCAAATGGTAAAGAGCCCCACAGATTCATTGTTGAGCGTACATTTTCGTAAATGAATGCTTTATTAAAATCCTGATCAACAAACGATCAAACAGTTATCTACTAACTTATTTCCCAAAAAATAATATGAGGTTGACCACCAACCTGAACAGCTTATTGCTACGTATTCACACAGAACTTTAAGAAAGGCGTCGATTGTTGTCTAACTGTTCACTTTCCACCGTGGAGAATCAACGCAACGAAATTTCGGTGAACGATCGGCTGCCATGTACTCAAGTTGCTCAATGGTAAGATAAATCTACCTGTTAGTTTCTCAAAATTTGCATTTGCTGCATTTTGCTTCATGAACGTCAGTGATGCGATGCCCCAAAACAACAAATTTAACCAGCCGGTATTCTTTTACATTCATTAGGAGACATGTTGTGACGCCCATCAGCAGTATTTCTATAGCAATCTGCCAACCGACTGTACTGTTAATATCCTCCGAACAACTGCCAGAACTCTCGAAACAGAATCGCAAAAAGACTCGGTTGGATAACATCTTATTCCGTTAGATAATTTGCCTTGCCATGTTTGACAAATGAGAAGCTGCCTCTTGCAAATGCTCAGTGTTTAAGCACTGTCCTTATCAGCACCGTCAAAGTCTTGTGGGGAAATAATAGAAGACTGTGAAACTAGCAATGATGACCCAGAGTTAAATGGTACTGAGAACTTATGATTTTGAATGACAAAGAATCTAAACCGAATTAAGTACGCGCATATAAAACGCAAACATCTGGCATAATATCATCGTAATTAATCAGTTATTAGATCTCAGGTTGGCAAAGTTGCTAAAAGTTATCTACAGAAAATTTGAAAGCTGACCGAACACTTTAAACACATTCGTAGATTGTAAGTTTCCAAAATCAACACCACTGAGTTATACCTAAGTTACTCCCTAGAATGATAACTTTGAATTGAAAAAAAGTAGGGAGCATGTCTTTTAATCAGAGCCATCAGTTAATTTATTGCAAACTAGAAATACAAAATACCACCGGTTTACCAGTGCAAAAAAGCCTAGAAAAGCAATTCTTGCATCCTCCTCTTAATAGTTCGAGTCGGACATCATTCACATTTGATCGCAGCCTGTCGCATTCCCATAGACTTTCCAGTCGGCCCTTTCGAAAAGAAGCACTAGACTCGAGTTTCGCTCTCATTAGAGCTCGTCAGTAGTGCATATCCTTGCCACTGCCGGGACTAGAACTCCGGCCATGCTTTCATAAGAGGCAACCGTGTTTACCACTGCGCCATTAGGCACGACCGAATTATCATATGTGAACGCTCAACCACTTTCGCTTGTGAGTAATGATCAGGTTGCCCGATCGTCTCGAGAGGAGACACAGTTACTGCCTGTTAACTCCAATCGATAATCTTGCGATTAGGACTGGAAAGCTTATCTGGAAAGTCTGTCTGAATGCGAAGGCCGCGACGAAATGTCAATGATGTTCAACCAAATCCCCGACTACTCATCAGTACTCCTCCTAATACTTCAGAATAAACCCAATCAGGCACGATGTTGGACTAGTTTGAGGACTGTGGGTGTATCGGACGTTTCCGTAATTTACACCACGTTTGAGTAAAATGGTTCTACGCAAGATACCGTTATTTCCGTCCACAAAAATATTTCAGATTTATGAGTAAGTCAAAATATCATATCAAAATGCTTCTCAGTATCACATCCTTAACTAAGGTATTTGATATATGTAATATAGAGTCATCGAAAGTACTTCGGTTGGACTTCATTTCATAAGAATTCTGAGACATTGGACATATTTCATCATGATAGATTCCAGAACAAATCATTTTTTAAAACAATGTTGAATCACATAGTTCACGTTCACAAAAGTATGCATTACAAGGATAATATGAAAATGATCTCTTTTTACCTTGTTTACCCGTTAATATGCTTACTGATGAGTAGTCGGAGGTTTGGTAGACATGATTAAACATCACATCCGTTCGATTGCAGCCTTGGTGGTTAGATACATACTACAGCCAGCCAGTCTCAAAATCACGCTAGATGCGAGTTTCATCCATCAATAATCCAAGACAAAGTAAAACAGGTTAACTCGATTTGGATGAGAATTTGAGTGAGAAGTTATTATGGTCAAGTTATCGACTGAAGCTGACTGGAGGGCAGATGTGTTTCCATTTGATATAATCAAGGATTTTGAGTTGTAGCTATAAGCGACTGCAAATGTGTGTTCAGATGGGATAATTCAATAGTGTCTAACGCAATCCAAATGGCGCAGTGAGTATCACAGTTTTTCACGAGAAATCGGGCCTAGGTTTAGTGGAAGGAGTATGCACTACTGTTGAATTTTAAAATAAGCAATGTTTAGGTTAGTTGTCCTTTCAAAAGGAGCTGTCTGAAAGGTACAATGTTATATGAAAGTTGAAATCAGAAGTGAGTACAGTTCAGTGTATGCAAGTGCAAACGCCCTGAGCATAAATGAACACTATATACTTATATACCCACCGCCTGATGATCCCATGGCTTGGGTACACCTACTGAGATGATTCAGTCAACATATCAGTTAGTAATGAAGTACAGATGAAGTCCATCATAGCTATAAACCCGGGGCACTTACTATGGGCATCAAATAACACATTACGTCCAGTTCTCCTGTCCCATAGTGAATGATTAAAATGACATCCACTTGCTGCTTCGTTCAAAATCGGTGTAGTCATAAAAGACACGCGCATATTGTGGGCCTTTGCAACTTCACGTATGGCTTGCTTGAAAATGAAATAGGAGTCAGCGGACCGAATACCATACTGAGGTACCAACGGTATCTCCAATTGTGCAGTGCCATGTTCATGGGTAAATTCTTGTGCGTCAACCTTGGCGGCTTTTAGTTGTTGGTCCAAGTCGAAAAGAAACGGTTCGTATACACTTAATGCTCCGGATCGGTACATATCGAATACGTTCGAATATGGTTTGGGGGATTTGAATTGAGCTGGATCGTACTCACCAGATTCGTTAGCTGTGGGAAATGTGCAGGCTTCCTGAAATCCTTCTGGCCGAAACACACGAAACTCCGGCTCGAATCCTGAGAATAACTCAAGATTGTGTTTCTGAGCCAGCTCAGACAGTAAGCGTCTAGCGACAGTGCGTGGGTGTCCTTGGACAATAGTTCCGTCTTGCCAATTCATTTCACATACGATCCCGCATACGTTAATGTTTTGATGTCTGGAGGCCCAAGGACATGGATGACAGGTTGACATGTCGGGTACGAGATAACCATTTTCATGCTTCTTCTCCAGAACTTCTGGGACCAGATTTATCTAGTAGATGTAAAAAAAGACTGTTTATCCGTGAAATGCTGTTGTATGATGCACTCTATATGAACAACTGTCTAAGTCACAGATAAAGTCGCGATAACAACAAAACATATAAATCGTTCCTAAGTGAGCTTTCATCTTAAAAGTCTGAATGTTTTATCCAATATCCACTGTTTAAAATAATACAACATTGTTTAAGTCCAAACGTACGATTGATCATTCACATCTGACCGGTCAATCAAAAAGTACGGTGGAGGAAAATTTTCTAACCTCATTTTCTCGCAAAATTACCTCCAAAGTGTACTGAAATGAACACAAACCACTTGTTAAAACTTTGTTTATTTCAACTTGTATGCCATTAACCCGGTAGATTCTATGGGGTGGGTCAACAATATGACCATATGATGCAAAAGGGAAATGAATTTCCAATAGGTTACAATATTACTATAAAAGAACAAAAAGGTGAGGTTTTTATTCGTGTCTTCGATTTAATAAATGAAGCTACATTAGTGTATCTCTTTTCTGTGTTCCGCAACACCTGTTCTGTTGACCATTGTATACAGGTTTCTTTTTACACCTCATTTGAATAGATTGAATGGATAATCGAATGGTTATGCTCATATAATTTTTAATCCGCTAAAATTGATTGTTTTCTGCCCCCAGTAAACCATGCTGGTACTTATCACGTTTAGTGATACTTGACAGGCTACAACAATAGCATTCAGAATACTTCTGTCCTCTGAATGGTAGTAGATACAGGGTTGGCAATTGTTGTGTTGCGCCATTTTGTCCCAAATCTGTTTCCCGGCATTAACGTCAATCAGTGGGCATAGTGATTAAGTCCGATTGTGCACGTTGGTAAACAAGTGTTACCTTACGGTATTTGAGCTCGATTCTTTACTTTTTTAATCCATTAAATTCGTGTTGACTAGTATTGAACACTTCTTACACGTTGTTATGGTTCATGCTTACGGTATGAATAGGCCTACTAATCACTGACGGCGTCTTGAACTAAAAACAAAGAATATCATAATAAAAACAGGAATAACGATGTATTTACATAGTTATCTGCGCTTCAGATCCCAGTTTTGAACAATAGTTGATATAACATTAGGCTCTGATGGAATAGACGGACATTTCTCAGTAATAAGTTATGGTGGCGTAAGTAGCATGCTTACTGGTTAAATTTTGTCAAAGGCACGCCACCAGTTTCGTGGTGGTTGCTGTCCATCAACTGCTCACTTAAGTAGCTTCAATCATACATTTCACTACACGAACCTAGCTGCTTAAATTAGAGGATGATAGCTCTTTGATAGGTTACTTTTACCATTTGTCTCAACTCTAATTTAGGCTATAGGTCAATACACTTCATGAAAATATTGGTGTTATTTACGATGATCTGCAAGTAGGGTTAGCAACAGCTACTATCACCCGTATCCACGGGTCACTCTAAAGTTTTGTATATAGGCAATAATATAGTTTATACGCATAAACTGGTGCTTTTACCCTGGTACTCACTTCAAAGCGTGGACCCATCTGAAGAACGCCGGAGTAAATTTCACATTGGTTAGAAAGTATCTTATCAGCATGCCTCGTAGGTACCACCTTACTCAGTTGTATGCCATTCATGTCTGCCAGGTAAAGACGCACGTAATTGTACCTGTGTAATTCAGCTTCTTTATCAGGCAGATTGATCTCGTCGGTTCGTTTGGAACGGTTACCCATGATTAGATTGTTAACTGAAATTGGATGACAAACGTGAGAGGGTTATTTCATGGTAGTTATAGTCTATTTCTTATGGCTAGAATCAGCTGGACTACGTAGATCGACATTTTACTCAGAAGATAAGACTCAAGCAATGCGATTACCGATGGTTTGTTTTTAGTCAAACTCACATTTGTCGTAGATGAACCAATGTACATATAGACTAGTCGGGGTCACTACTATTTATGATACGTGGGCAAGACGTTAGTCTAAACACCAGAATCTTAAACAAAAGTGTCGTCTAACTGCAGGTTCAGGTTTTTAGAAGCTCATTCAGATACTCACTTCCCAGTCTGAACCCATCGTTTTATGAATTAAAACTCAATACATATTCCATTTTAAATCATTCCTATGAGTATCGCATGAAGCGGATTGATGAAGCAGAGTTTTACAGATTGGCTTTCACTTAACATTTTTTGATGATTTCATACGATATTTTGAGCTGTCTTGGATTGTACGCATAAGATAAACTGATAAGAAAGACAACAGCAGCATCTATCTATCTCACTGCCTACTCAGTTGTTGTAAATCGGTCATGAGGCTGTATATCTATTGAAATATAGTGAAATTACACGATCTGCATGTTTACTCCCCATTACTTTGCGGTAGTGTAAATAGCGATATATTTATGTAAACTGGCAGATTATCTTTCGGAGTTTTGTATCTTGGATCCCAGTTCAAAATGGGAATCTATACAACCTTACTGGTAGACAGTGTGGATGCTTAGTTGATTAAGAAAGAACCCAAGGGGCGCAGCAGGAAAAGAAACAGCGAGCCAGAACCATACATCCGTAACCAGTATGTACTAGGCCAATTAAGTCGCAAATTTACACTTGAACTAAAGAGCTATCTAATTCAGATTCTTTTGAACGTCTACCCTCACTGTGTCATGACATACGTGTCCACAGTCTCTCGGTTAAGTAAGTCTGGAACCAGTTCATTACTAACAGCAAAGATGTCACAATGTGCAATAAAATTCTGCTTGGAACAAAGACAGTAAAAGTCTGATAGGGCCCTCAGCACATTGACATGATCAACGCATTTGCAGACATTACTGTAAAACTGTGCTGCAGTCAAGTTTATTTCTCGTGAAGCTGTAATACGGTTTAGACACAATCACAGGGTCTTCTGTCGGATATCACAGGAAAGTAAAAGCACTACAACTGTTAACCGCACTGAACCCTGCCCTTCGTCTAAAGGAAGTAATCCCTGACAAGAGCAAAATGAGTGCAGTTAATTCGGTTATTGATGATTACGAAAACATCAAATACCAATCTCTCGAACGATCTGGGCATGACCTCTCTTATTTACCAGACTGACGAATGTGTTTTATCCTCCAAATACGGCTTTAATGTTTCTGTTGAGTGCTTAATATCTACACAATTTTCCAAAAACTATTCTCTTCCTTACTATCACTTACTCTGGCTTATTTCCTTTTCTCTTAAAGACCTGCTCATGAGCGCCCTACTTCAAACGTTATAGTTACTTGTTCATCGAAATCTGGTACCAATGCACCTTCTGTCTATTCCGCTCACCAAAGATAAAGTTAATAGTGATCTGTTTATAACCTCTTGGACACTCAGGCATAACTTCATTCACAAACTGTATTTACATATCAGTTATATCAACACGTTCACACATACTAAAATTTTCGCCCACTCAGCCAATTTTTAAAAAAACAATTACCAACCCAGAATCAAAATAGGTACACATCTATTATAAATGGATAGGGAATAGTTATTTGGTGGAATAAAAGGTACCCCACATATCCTACTGAATGTCTTCCCATACGAATTTACTATTGTGTGTTGGCAACCCTATACAAACAAAACTTGGTATATGTTGAACACCACACACAAGTTATCTCTGCTGTCGTATTTTCATGGACTTTCCAGTCAGCCTCTTCCAAAAAGAAGCAATATACTCAAGTTTTGTTGTTGTTGGAACTCCTCGGTAATGCCTGTCGTTGCCACGACGTCGGCCACATTGTTGATCGGGCAATTTTAGCATTATTCATAAACGAATGTGACCGAGGATTTGCATACGATACCTCAGTCATACTAAGTGTGGGGTCAGTGGCACAGTGGGTAACAAGGTTGCTTCATGGAATTGTGACCAGAGTTCTAGTCCCGGTCACGACAAGAATATGCACCACTAACTAGCTCTCACAAGACTTAAACCCAAGTCTAGGGCTATTCTTCGAAAGCAACTGACTGGAAAATTCATAGCAGTGTGACAGCTGTGACTCATGCTGACTGATGTCCAGTTTATATCAACCAAATCCCCTACCACTTGACAGGAAATCTTGGTACAAACGTCCCATTTTAACTCATCAATGTAAAGCCTATAAACGCTGTTGAGACAGATCCCTACAACCGCATCTTCTCTCCGGTAGCTCCATGTCACTTTCAAAGTTATATTCTTTACACAAAGATTGGTGCAACAAATACAGGCTAACTACACTAGTGTTGCCACTAGGTTGATCACATAGTCCAGCCATAACGGGTTGTTTTAAAACTTTATGGTAGATCATTTCTCACCGCACCGTGCGCTTACGCGTAACACAAATGAGTCAGTTAGCTAACCGCACGGGCTATGCCAGTACTTAAAGATTACCTGATCAAACCTTGGGCGGCTGTAATGATACTAGCGGGCTGTTGCAGATGGCGGTCTGAATGGTTACAAGGTTACGAACATTGCAGCTGAGAGTTTGAAAATCCACTGAACTCATGAAAACGTCGTCACTTGATTAGTTCATTATCTCTATTAACAGGTAACAGCGGCTATGCAGTGGCAACCCGTCAACATAAAGGGATGGTTGATTAAGAAAAAAAGGATTTTGCATTTGTACTACCATGAAACCAGAGACATATAGAAAACAATTCAACTTTCTCTGACATTCCTCCCGACGAAACCACATCGCATACGTAAAGAAAAATGTGCTTAAAATCTATCCTTTTCTTGGATTTACCAGGATTTAGAACAGTACAATGAGAGGAATAACATTCCATACATAATTTTTTCATAACAGACGTTCGTTCGTATTGTCTTAAGGGATAAACTGTTGTAAGAATCACACCGAGACACTACGTTGTTACGAATATTTCAACAGTTGGGAATGTAATAATTTCTAATTATCTAGCCTTCTGTTCTTTATTATGATCTGCTTAGAAACTGAGGGAATCACGTTCTTAGTATCATTGAAATTAACGACGATTTATGCTGTTTTGCCTGATCGAACTCTCCTCCTGCCATGAATTTTCTCAAACCTCTAACGACCAACGCATGGTCATTCAACTCCCATTAAATCCGTCGAATGAAAAATTTGAAAATTTTTGTACCCTACTAGCTAACTGGGGGGTTGACACTGAAATAGTGAGGGTCACGTAAAATATAATTATCATGTTGAATTTGCAATAAAATAAGAGAGGGTTCAGAAGGCCATTCAAATTGGCTGGACAATCACCAGACTACTTCCTCACCAACAGCGGCGTTTCTCAAGCAAGTATTAGGTCCCATTTTGTATATATATATTTCATTTTGAATTATACAGTTCTGATAGATCACCAGTTTTGTTATGGATGAAAAACAATAAAAGTTGGCTAGTTTTAATTTTCGGGAGAGATGAATAATTTTCAAGACTACATAAACTGTTTTTCAACACAACGTCCCATAGGTGATGACTTGTTGTTTGGTGCAAACAAGTATTAGGTCATGTCCCTTTGAAATCAAAAATGCGCCGATTACTAATCTGACGATAACAAACTAAATGTCTGTTTGTGAACGAGAATTTAGAGGACCAATGGCAATGTAAATTGTTCGGTAATAGTTAAAAGCACAAACGATAATAAATTTCTTACGAATAATTTGTAAAACCTATAATCTAGTTACGCACGGAAAACGATCCTACACACTTGCTCCTTTTGGACAAAAATAAAACTGATCCAAAATGAAAATGTCCTGAGGTGGATTACTGGAAAAGACATGGTGTGCAAATAACTAACTTAACCAGAGATGTTTATAACATAAACCAATTTTCAACATATTACATACACATGAAAGAAGAACCAAATTTTACCAACAGAATCGCCATACACCAAGTCGCAAACTAGCAAACATAGTATAACTAAGTTAAACATAACTGTTCAAGGAATACTACAATGAAACTTAAACATACATTCGGAAGCTTATTAAACAGATGGAACTTTGAAATTATGATCCATTTTCACTGAAACCTACTGTTCGGCTCTTCGTTCACCACCGAACTAGTCAAAAGTATTAATTTCCCACCTAAACTGCACTAGAATTTTCCCGGTTTACCTCTGAAATCACTCTCACAAGTCAACACATGCGTAGAACTGGTATGTGTGGTTTCGGTGTTTCTGAATTCCCACGGCCAACCTAATTGGATAACAACAGTTTTACTGAATGTTCTTTGGTTTATTTTCAGTCACTTTCGTAAGATATTTATAAATTGTACAACATGATATGTTTCCAAACTAACGCAGATCCCGGGGCGCATAGGTAGATCGGCTTTTCTACATTCAAACAAATGAATTTATGACTCCACAGAAGTCCGGATCAACACGTGATTCGAGCAGTGTTCTACAGAAAGTGACTGAGCGTCGTTATCAGAGACGTCAGTTTTTCATTTTCTCGGTTTCAGTTGTACAAATCAAGCAAATTCGATATGACTGAAATGGCAACAACTATAATGCTTTTCGGGTATGTAATTGATGTTCATTTTATCCGATGTGAAAAAACCTTTGCCGCACGATAAAATCATTCATCCAGTGAGTAACATTATGTTCACAGCTAATGGTTTACTTGTAGTAGACAGGTTGGCTTGCATTATGTGAACAGCGGAAACAAAAGATTAACGCTCTATATACCATCCTCGAGCAGAGTTAGTTTCGTGTCCAACTAGGCTTACTGCAGATGTGTGCAAACAATCAAGCAAAACCACGGAAACCACAATGTGCTTGTTGCCTAGGCAATATCAATATCACACACTGGGCATTCTGTGTTAGTTCACTAACACTAATTACACAGAGTAGCAACTTTTCCGTGGTGTTGAAATCTGGGTCAATCAAGGGGGGCCATGCTGCATGAAGAGTAAGCACATGGAATAATGTGCACAAAGTTGGTTTAAACTTGACGGTTACCCTGCCTACCCACGTTCTTTTCAACCAGTCTTCATACGTTTCTCGATTGGAAGTTGCTAGGATTTCACCGAAACTTATGACCTTCGTTATCTGAGTGAAAATCAGTATTCCCTTTGTTGAGAAAATCTGACCTGTACCATCTGATGACCACAATTTGTCCACTGGAATAAAAATTTGCACACAGTGAGTACAAGTAAACCTATTCTTCATGTCGCTTATCCTTCAAATTAATTGAGCTCGGGCTTCTTTCGGAGTTACAAATTGACTTAGTTATGTAAGTGTGGTGAAGAACAAGACTCCAAACCTCAATAATTCAAAATTCGGCCTGAACTTGAATGTTGAGATAAGTTATGCAAATATAAAAACTTGTTATATTGAATATTCTAATGATGGTTATTCAAGCACAAACTGGATGTCAAGACAAGTGCTATCCCTTTGTATTCGTTGTAATTTATCAATCAAATTTTAAAGCTGTAACTTGAACCGAAATAATGGATATTTACAGAGGTGAATTAAGTATGTAAGTATTTGAACCGAAAATAAATATGGTTACTTACAATGTTCATTGTGGTGACTGTCATCTCGGTCCATTAACCGTCAGTCAAGTTAGACAACAAAGTGATGAAATTGAGCTACTTTTGGTGCACCTGGTTGGTTAGCTGTAAACAGTCCAATGTGACCAACCCACACTAGGAATAACCACTGAATGGAAGTGACCATACAAAATAAATTACCCTCCTTGTCTCAACCCGTTGCTAAGAGGACAAGTACTCTGGCCTGTATCACCGCCACTGGATGGATATCGTACTTTCACCCAAGTGCAAACAAACAGGGGGCATATATCGCCTTTCATTGGTAATCTTTGCGAAACAAGAATTTCGTTCCAACTGCCACGCCATAACCAGTTCAAACCCGGGGGTTATGTAAGTCGATACGATGTAATCCAGACAATACGTTAAGTTGGTTGCGAAAAATTTCAACAAACAACCCGATGTGAGCATTTGTTTAAATTGAACCCAAGAAAATGCAATATTTAGAACAAATAAAGATGCAGAGTTAAGCGAGAATTTTTTTGTAATAGATCAAGGCTAAATACAACTGGTTAGAATTGGAATTTGTGCAAATGTCTAAGTGTTGGTTACATGATGGATTGCTTACAAAACTAAATTTGGAGTGTATTAGATAAGAATAGTCACGAGAAAGTTTATGAAACTTCATAAACACACGATGAACTGGTAAATGACTGTCAGAAAACGTTTGCAGAAGGAATGGCAAACACTCCGGCAGGATAGCGCATCTGATGAGGACTTTTCACACATACACATCACTATTCTCCATTGTTCGGGGCAAAATCCCACCAGGAAGGTTTCTATTATTATTACTATCCACCGCTGTATATCCTACCGTTCTACGTGCGTGACTAAAAAAGATACACTGATTACAGCCATTTCGTGATATATTGTCAAACAGAATGAAACACATTAACTTTCCAGTCTTATCAAAAGCTCCTAGTTACTGGACATTAGAACAACAATCTCATTTACAGTAAAAATTACGACAAAAAATGTATGTATTATGTATTATCACTACTCAGGTGAAATACACGACTCAGTAAATTGCCCTCATTATGGCAATCAAGCGGAGTTAGGGGAACTGACCTTAGTTTATCAGGGCATAAAGACTTCCATTTGCACACGGTAACATGGAAATGACCTTGTTAAGTAACTGAGTTGTAACTTCAGTACTTCCGAACCGTAAACAGAACGGATATGGGAAAACATATTGTGCGTTGTGCTGATGCTCATTATTAAGTAATTCCTTGGTTAAGCCACAACGAGTTAAAAACCAGAGTTATCGGTTTCGCAACGTTTCGACCCTCTCGGAGAGCCTTTATCAAGCGATTTAAATCAGAAAATTTACAATGTACAAGCTTCAAATGAAACAGTCATCAACTGGCACATGTTAGTGTGTTTCAACTGCGGTGTGTGACAGGCTACCAATAGGATGTATGGGTTCACGGTTCACCTGAGGTCACCACGTGACGATCCTAGGTGCGAACAAGGATAGAGAGTTAATGTGTACTTGTGTGTGTGTGTGTGTATGTCAGTATGTCCTGACCTTTTCTGCTACCTTGGCGTGGTGGTCAGGCTTGTGTGTTGTTTTGATCCGGTGGGCTGTGCTGACTTCGACTTTGGTCGATGTAGGTTCAACCATGTCAGATTGGCCACAGGGGAGCAACCAGACAAAAGCAGATGCGTACGTTGTGTATGGTGCCGCTGTGCTGTGCTTTGGAACGGTTTGATGTTGTTGTTGCTTCGTCCGATTCGGCGTGTGTGTGTATGTGTGTGAACGTGTATCTGTGAGTCTGTATGCCAGTATGTGTTTAATATGCATGCGTGTAGGCTAGCTGGGATAAGGGTGGGTGACAGGAATGCCGCAAACCTC
>LOND01002447.1:2909-14564 GCA_014220965.1 Paragonimus kellicotti
AAGCTCTCTACAGAAAAAATGTAGGTTCTGCTGCCACTAAACACTTGTGAATAACATAGGTCTGAACCCTCGCATTAGCAAGCTTATTTCCTTTCTAACAGTTCCAAGACCACAATGGTGAATTCTGAATGTTGGACTTATACGGGAATTCACACAAAGTTATAGAAATAGCTTGCGTAGATGGAAACTGTAGAAGTCCGTAAAAAATAAATGATTTTTCAAAATCACATTTTACCCTCAGACAAACTGTCCAGCCAGACTGTCTAGCAAACAGCTGGTTGAAAAGTCCGGCTTAAGGTGAAAGCTACTATTAAAACGTACATGAGATTAAATTTCTTTCATTTACATCTCTTATATCCATTAGAAAATATTCTGTTCATTACTATAAACAAGTAAACATTTCGGATGCAGTTTGTCGGAGGAACCATGCAGTTATTCCAGCGATCGTTCGAAAATGCCATCATAAAGTACCAGTTTTAAGCGATAGCTTCGGATGGTTATTTGTCTCTGGCTCGCCTAAGATGGTGTCTAACAGCATGTATCGACAGTTCACAAGTTATAACTCAAATCGCACATTCTGTCAATTTTCATTCAGATGAAAATATGTTCAATTATGATGTTGGACTGCAAAGTAAATCCAGAGAATAAACCGAACCTGAGTAGCTCAAATATTTGGAGTAATCTCGAGTAGCCAACTAACGATCAAAGGCTTTTGTACGACATGCTATTAGGTATTGCTCTCCGGTAGTCGCTCCCTGCCAGGACCAACCAAGCGGAACCAAGTTAATCCGTTCGGAGACTGAAAACAAACTCATCAAGAGGCAACCATGTCTGATATTTTTATAATGTACTGGTACACTATATCTCACTGAAATACCTGCACCTACGACCGCGACAGCATTGCATGTCCGCTAGTTTGTAATGACTGTTGATGTTATGAAACGGTCGTGTAGATGGACGTGAAACGCCGTATAAGGACTGGAGAATAGGGAAATTGGATAATACAAGGTGGTATTATTTGTCACCAGTGATACGTTCTAAGCAGCGGTTTGATTCAGTTGCTTTGTTTACTTTTCCTACAGCACCATAGAATCTGATGTCGAAATGACTGCGGTTGAAACTCAGTGGGACGACTTTTGGAAATTGGTAGATGTTGTGCAGTTAGGGAGTTAGATCGGGCAATCATTTATACAGTGAAATGTCCAATAACTTCAAATTCCTTCAGAATTAAGAAAACCGACCGATGGCAAGAAGCCGGTTGTAGGTGCACTGTTGCCTCTCACAGGACTCACCCAAATTTAATATACAGAGCTTGTAAGATGCAAAATTCTATTCACTTTTTTGTTCACTACTCATGTTGATGCAACAGAACCTTAACAATATTAATCACTTAACAAACAACATTGTAATCTTGGATACAGGCAGTCAACCAAAGTGAATTTGAAAATAATAATCACTTTTGGCATATTTTGTTTTTTCAAAATTTCTGTCGTCGTCACGAGAACGCCAAAGTATGAGAAGAAGTCTGTGATTTTTCACCAGGAGTCTGATAACCCAGAATGGGAAAATATACACCGTTTTGAAGAACTCTCATGCTGAGATCTTACCATAGAATTGTTAGCATTATTATTCTTTTGGTGAAATGAATGTTTCCAAAGGGTTACTTGGAGCCAGTGAAAACTTTTTGTTGTCAAACTACAGATAGATAAAAATATTTGAATACCTTAGAAAGAAACGGTCATTGGCTTGCCGTTAATCCTACCGAGAAATTAAGAACTACGATTACGGTAATTTTAAAGTTGAGCCAATTAACTTTCTGTCAATTTATTTCATGTATCAATGATATACATTGGAGTTTTTTTCAAAACAGTTATCACAAGAAAGCTTTTAGCACATTTGCAATTACTTATGACCAGTTTCTCGGAATATTTTTACGTCGGTGAAATTTACGCTCAACCGTATCGAAAGTTTTAATTGAAATACGGCTTCACCCACCCTAGAAAATATACACAGTTTCCAATTGGTTTAAAGTCCCTTGCATGGCTGACCTAATAGATAATATTTTTCAGAATGCTTCAATTTAGTTGTCGTATTTTTAGCAGTTAAACAAAAGTATTTCTTTTTAACCGACTCGTTTTTGTAAGGCGTTGTAATTTGTTAGTTTAATTTCTTAAAAATGTTATTGCGATTAAGTTGTTTCAAACGTGAATGTCTGGTCCAAATAACAAATCGCCCAGAACTCTGAGACAAATGAGAGAGGCATTTATCTTGTTTAAATGCCGCTGTAATTGCATTGTAGTCAACTGCGAGAAGACTGGCGCCTATAACTATCCAAATAGGAGGCCATACCAAAGTTAATTGCAATACGCAGCGAAGTACATTCCACCAGTCGTGGCGCCTACGGTTTTTAAGTTAATGACTGGTAACAGATTCAGAATAATGGGTTTCAATTGTTAAAGACGTATTATAATAACGGCTGTTTTCATTCTTTCTACTGATGCGTGCATGATGACTTATTAAGAAACGGAGTTGTTTAGCAAAGCTGTATCTAAGTGGATACTGGGCGGTAGGATGTTCTACTTTTTACAATGTAATCTGTAAAATGACAGCATCAAAGCGGAGTTGTTTGTTCGTGAAAAGATATATAAGAAACCGCATTATATACTTGATTTCAAATGAATCCTGAGTTATTAAGGTATCTGGCCGACTTCAAGACCAACGAGGCTTACGCCAGAAAATATCGTATGTATTTGTTTGCCATAACGCAGTAACAAACTCCCGTGTGGTCCAGTGCACCAAATTTTATCTGCAAGGTTGAGTTCTCGAGAAAAAATTTGGTCTGTACATTGTTAAAACCACTGGAAAATGTGTGAACGATGACCTGGGGTTTAACATCTCCTTGGCCACACATTTCCCATATTTGGCTCTACACCTGAGGTGCAGGTAACTGCGCGACGTGCGGAGGCTGACTGAGTAGTACAAAGTAAACGTCACCAGACATGCGTCGATAAGGTAATTGAAGTCATCGACAGCCGAGCTTCACTTTGACGGTAACCCAAAGTTTCGAGATAATCCCCTACGAAAAGCAAAATGAACACGCGTCAGCATGCTCAAGCACAAGCGGTAGTCACATCATGATCAGCATATCGAGCAGTTTCGTTTGAGGCCCTCTTCTGTATTATAGATGATTGCTCTATTGGCATGCGTGGCCAGATAACCCAGAACTTCTTTCAAAAGCAATTACAGCAGCGCTCCACGTTTTAATGAGAACAACTATACTGTTTAAAAGAGACCTAGCCTGACGTCCAGCACGGAGTTTCTTCGCTCTAAAGCAAGCTGCTTCTAGAGTGTATCTGCTGGAAAGAATTGAACAAGTCTATGAGAAGGGTCGTGTCATTCATACTCAGCAAGCGACAAATGTACAACGCGACATTCGTTACTACCAGTCATAAGTGGTAATCTAACAATGTACCATAGCATCGTGAAACACCACAAAACAGAGTCATATGACCTCCTGCTCGCTTTAAATGAGTGAGATTATTTTTTTCAATAGAGATTTTTGTCCGAAATTCTAAATAAGAAGAACCTTAGCTCAAGTAATCCAGCGCCCGATTTCATAAATCAAACAGAGATGTCTTTCACGATGGTCATAATTGCACTACTCAGTGTCCTGTAGGAGGTAAAACTGGTTCAAGTAAATTAATTCCCAGGAGCACGTCTTATTCTCTCGAGGAAACTAGAACACTCCGCGTAGTAAATGTCAAGATCACTGTACACTAATTTATGTGTGATACGGTGCGTTTTCTATGGTTTTAAATACATGAACAACCCCATAGTCTTTAACAGTGGTGGTCTCAAAAAACCCACTAATTGCAGATTGACTGCATCATCGTCAACTGCTTTGGGGCCGTGAAGGCACTGACTGATTAACAGTTACATAATCAGACGGTCCAGTCTTCATTGTTCTTTAGAGTCAATGTGAGTTTTGAAGTCGATTTGATAAGGATGGTGCAGCTGTTATTGTATATTTAAACTGTCTCAGATAATTCAAACTGATAAGCTATTCGGTTTTAAGCATAAATATTAATATGTGATACCGATAACGCCCTATTTTCATTCCCCACTCAATACTCCAATAATTACTGCCTCAGCGCAACTATCAGCAAATTACTTTTAATTGGCTCCGAAAAACAGCTGATTCGCAAAGTTCCTTCTCACAGTAGCTGATGCAAGTTTTATTGGTACTAAAAATCTCACAGCATTTCAACTGGTTGCTGCTGTTACTTATTGACAACATGAACTATTAGGACATACTGGGTAGTATAGCAGAATTTAAAAATTTGCGTAGTATGCTGATTGTTTAACACAACTGAGCTATTTACAAACAGTAGACGTTTCAATGCCATTAAATGATGAGCAGGATATCTTCACCAGACATGGTCTGCACGAAATTGGAGGCGAAAATTCAAGGAAAACATCATCCGCCTGTGTTATTGTCTTGTCAACAGAACGATACCAATGACTTGATGTCGCCAAACCAATCACCAGCATGACCAAACTTTTGTTCAGTATTACTGACACTTAGCTATCAACCGTCTACTAATTGGGGCATTTCAAGCAGCCCTGCTGAGTCTTTTATATTTTTCAAACAGTTTGTAACTCACTGTCATGCTGCCACTAAACACTTGTGAATAACATAGGTCTGAACCCTCGCATTAGCAAGCTTATTTCCTTTCTAACAGTTCCAAGACCACAATGGTGAATTCTGAATGTTGGACTTATACGGGAATTCACACAAAGTTATAGAAATAGCTTGCGTAGATGGAAACTGTAGAAGTCCGTAAAAAATAAATGATTTTTCAAAATCACATTTTACCCTCAGACAAACTGTCCAGCCAGACTGTCTAGCAAACAGCTGGTTGAAAAGTCCGGCTTAAGGTGAAAGCTACTATTAAAACGTACATGAGATTAAATTTCTTTCATTTACATCCCTTATATATCATTAGAAAATATTCTGTTCATTACTATAAACAAGTAAACATTTCGGATGCAGTTTGTCGGAGGAACCATGCAGTTATTCCAGCGATCGTTCGAAAATGCCATCATAAAGTACCAGTTTTAAGCGATAGCTTCGGATGGTTATTTGTCTCTGGCTCGCCTAAGATGGTGTCTAACAGCATGTATCGACAGTTCACAAGTTATAACTAAAATCGCACATTCTGTCAATTTTCATTCAGATGAAAATATGTTCAATTATGATGTTGGACTGCAAAGTAAATCCAGAGAATAAACCGAACCTGAGTAGCTCAAATATTTGGAGTAATCTCGAGTAGCCAACTAACGATCAAAGGCTTTTGTACGACATGCCATTAGGTATTGCTCTCCGGTAATCGCTCCCTGCCAGGACCAACCAAGCGGAACCAAGTTAATCCGTTCGGAGACTAAAAACAAACTCATCAAGAGGCAACCATGTCTGATATTTTTATAATGTACTGGTACACTATATCTCACTGAAATACCTGCACCTACGACCGCGACAGCATTTTGCGATGTCTGGAAGTTGTCTTCTTGTGAGTCCGCTAGTTTGTAATGACTGTTGATGTTATGAAACGGTCGTGTAGATGGACGTGAAACGCCGTATAAGGACTGGAGAATAGGGAAATTGGATAATACAAGGTGGTATTATTTGTCACCAGTGATACGTTTCTAAACAGCGGTTTGATTCAGTTGCTTTGTTTACTTTTCCTACAGCACCATAGAATCTGATGTCGAAATGACTGCGGTTGAAACTCAGGGGACGACTTTTGGAAATTGGTACGTGTTGTGCAGTTAGGGAGTTAGATCGGGCAATCATTTATACAGTGAAATGTCCAATAACTTCAAATTCCTTCAGAATTAAGAAAACCGACCGATGGCAAGAAGCCGGTTGTAGGTGCACTGTTGCCTCTCACAGGACTCACCCAAATTTAATACACAGAACTTGTAAGATGCAAAATTCTATTCACTTTTTTGTTCACTACTCATGTTGATGCAACAGAACCTTAACAATATTAATCACTTAACAAACAACATTGTAATCTTGGATACAGGCAGTCAACCAAAGTGAATTTGAAAATAATAATCACTTTTGGCATATTTGTTTTTTCAAAATTTCTGTCGTCGTCACGAGAACGCCAAAGTATGAGAAGAAGTCTGTGATTTTTCACCAGGAGTCTGATAACTCAGAATGGGAAAATATACACCGTTTTGAAGAACTCTCATGCTGAGATCTTACCATAGAATTGTTAGCATTATTCTTTTGGTGAAATGAATGTTTCCAAAGGGTTACTTGGAGCCAGTGAAAACTTTTTGTTGTCAAACTACAAAAGATAGATAAAAATATTTGAATACCTTAGAAAGAAACGGTCATTGGCTTGCCGTTAATCCTACCGAGAAATTAAGAACTACGATTACGGTAATTTTAAAGTTGAGCCAATTAACTTTCTGTCAATTTATTTCATGTATCAATGATATACATTGGAGTTTTTTTCAAAACAGTTATCACAAGAAAGCTTTTAGCACATTTGCAATTACTTATGACCAGTTTCTCGGAATATTTTTACGTCGGGTGAAATTTACGCTCAACCGTATCGAAAGTTTTAATTGAAATACGGCTTCACCCACCCTAGAAAATATACACAGTTTCCAATTGGTTTAAAGTCCCCTGCATGGCTGACCTAATAGATAATATTTTTCAGAATGCTTCAATTTAGTTGTCGTATTTTTAGCAGTTAAACAAAAGTATTTCTTTTTAACCGACTCGTTTTTGTAAGGCGTTGTAATTTGTTAGTTTAATTTCTTAAAAATGTTATTGCGATTAAGTTGTTTCAAACGTGAATGTCTGGTCCAAATAACAAATCGCCCAGAACTCTGAGACAAATGAGAGAGGCATTTATCTTGTTTAAATGCCGCTGTAATTGCATTGTAGTCAACTGCGAGAAGACTGGCGCCTATAACTATCCAAATAGGAGGCCATACCAAAGTTAATTGCAATACGCAGCGAAGTACATTCCACCAGTCGTGGCGCCTACGGTTTTTAAGTTAATGACTGGTAACAGATTCAGAATAATGGTTTTCAATTGTTAAAGACGTATTATAATAACGGCTGTTTTCATTCTTTCTACTGATGCGTGCATGATGACTTATTAAGAAACGGAGTTGTTTAGCAAAGCTGTATCTAAGTGGATACTGGGCGGTAGGATGTTCTACTTTTTACAATGTAATCTGTAAAATGACAGCATCAAAGCGGAGTTGTTTGTTCGTGAAAAGATGTATAAGAAACCGCATTATATACTTGATTTCAAATGAATCCTGAGTTATTAAGGTATCTGGCCGACTTCAAGACCAACGAGGCTTACGCCAGAAATATCGTATGTATTTGTTTGCCATAACGCAGTAACAAACTCCCATGTGGTCCAGTGCACCAAATTTTATCTGCAAGGTTGAGTTCTCGAGAAAAAATTTGGTCTGTACATTGTTAAAACCACTGGAAAATGTGTGAACGATGACCTGGGGTTTAACATCTCCTTGGCCACACATTTCCCATATTTGGCTCTACACCTGAGGTGCAGGTAACTGCGCGACGTGCGGAGGCTGACTGAGTAGTACAAAGTAAACGTCACCAGACATGCGTCGATAAGGTAATTGAAGTCATCGACAGCCGAGCTTCACTTTGACGGTAACCCAAAGTTTCGAGATAATCCCCTACGAAAAGCAAAATGAACACGCGTCAGCATGAATAACACCAAGCGGTAGTCACATCATGATCAGCATATCGAGCAGTTTCGTTTGAGGCCCTCTTCTGTATTATAGATGATTGCTCTATTGGCATGCGTGGCCAGATAACCCAGAACTTCTTTCAAAAGCAAGTATACAGGAAGCGTCACGTTTTTGAGTGGAACAACTATACTGTTTAAAAGAGACCTAGCCTGACGTCCAGCACGGAATTTCTTCGCTCTAAAGCAAGCTGCTTCTAGAGTGTATCTGCTGGAAAGAATTGAACAAGTCTATGAGAAGGGTCGTGTCATTCATACTCAGCAAGCGACAAATGTACAACGCGACATTCGTTACTACCAGTCATAAGTGGTAATCTAACAATGTACCATAGCATCGTGAAACACCACAAAACAGAGTCATATGACCTCCTGCTCGCTTTAAATGAGTGAGATTATTTTTTTCAATAGAGATTTTTGTCGAAATTCTAAATAAGAAGAACCTTAGCTCAAGTAATCCAGCGCCCGATTTCATAAATCAAACAGAGATGTCTTTCACGATGGTCATAATTGCACTACTCAGTGTCCTGTAGGAGGTAAAACTGGTTCAAGTAAATTAATTCCCAGGAGCACGTCTTATTCTCTCGAGGAAACTAGAACACTCCGCGTAGTAAATGTCAAGATCACTGTACACTAATTGATGTTGATACGTGCGTTTTCTATGGTTTTAAATACATGAACAACCCCATAGTCTTTAACAGTGGTGGTCTCAAAAAACCCACTAATTGCAGATTGACTGCATCATCGTCAACTGCTTTGGGGCCGTGAAGGCACTGACTGATTAACAGTTACATAATCAGACGGTCCAGTCTTCATTGTTCTTTAGAGTCAATGTGAGTTTTGAAGTCGATTTGATAAGGATGGTGCAGCTGTTATTGTATATTTAAACTGTCTCAGATAATTCAAACTGATAAGCTATTCGGTTTTAAGCATAAATATTAATATGTGATACCGATAACGCCCTATTTTCATTCCCACTCATACTCCAATAATTAATGCCTCAGCGCAACTATCAGCAAATTACTTTTAATTGGCTCCGAAAAACAGCTGATTCGCAAAGTTCCTTCTCACAGTAGCTGATGCAAGTTTTATTGGTACTAAAAATCTCACAGCATTTCAACTGGTTGCTGCTGTTACTTATTGACAACATGAACTATTAGGACATACTGGGTAGTATAGCAGAATTTAAAAATTTGCGTAGTATGCTGATTGTTTAACACAACTGAGCTATTTACAAACAGTAGACGTTTCAATGCCATTAAATGATGAGCAGGATATCTTCACCAGACATGGTCTGCACGAAATTGGAGGCGAAAATTCAAGGAAAACATCATCCACCTGTGTTATTGTCTTGTCAACAGAACGATACCAATGACTTGATGTCGCCAAACCAATCACCAGTATGACCAAACTTTTGTTCAGTATTACTGACACTTAGCTATCAACCGTCTACTAATTGGGGCATTTCAAGCAGCCCTGCTGAGTTTTTATATTTTTCAAACAGTTTGTAACTCACTGGCATATCATGTCCTTGTTTAAATGCAATGCTGTTCGTTTCACAGTATTCATTAGTAGCTTACGACAAATTTTGACGAACATCAAGAAGTAGAATGAACACGTAAAATTTGTTCCATTTTCATTAAACATGCCTGTTTACCTTTTTTTTTAGAAAGTTATGCCTGGTAGGCGTCATTGTGAGTCAACCTTAATTCATTTTATTCACCATAATTCCACAAGTTGTTTCGACTATGGCAAAACCTGTTTACTGCCGAAATATGGTAGATAATTTCAGTACACAAAACTTCCATTAACCGTACCATGTTTTGCGGAACCGAGCTTTCATCGACAGAATTCACCATCTGAAAGCCAACTCAGCGACAATACACCACGTGAACCCATTGGGTAGTGAGTAGCAGTCAATTAGCTCCGGGCCTTTAAAATCTCCATCAACCCATCTGGGTCTGTAATGAATGAAGCCTAGCTTGAAGAGCGCAAATGGACAAAAGTTATTCAGATTGCATAGTCCAAATTGGGGATTCAGGCAACTCGATTAACAGAATCATATGAGATAATAAAACTGCATCCGACCTCACAAACTGGCTTCTAATCAGCTTCGTTTCCTGCGAGCCAAAATTTGCTTACCGTTTACTTGATAGTTTATGTTTACTTCTGGTTTATATTCTGTACTCATTACTTCTTTCTTCTCTTATACTTTGTTGCTGCCGTTAGCGACGTTCTACAGAGATTGTATTAAATTCAATGTACTCTTCAGTGGTCACCGTTTCTGGACCGTATAACATACTTTTAAGCCGGACATCACTCACAGTTGATCGTAACCCTTGCAAACAGATAAACTTCCCAGCTGGCCTCTTTCAAAAAATCACTACACTCGAGTTTCGCTCTCGTCACTGACGCAGTGGTCAACATGGTTGACTACTGCACTGTTGAGCCTCACATTAGGCACGACCGAATTATCGTATATGAACGCTGAACCACTTTCGGTTGTGAATAATGAACAGATTTAACATAAAATGCGATGTCAGCATCAGCTGTTTGCTTCGCTCAGTCTGTAACCCTATTATGAAGAATGTGTCGGTCAAAAATATGAAACCACTTCGAAAAGCTACCGGTCAGACAATTTTATACCTCCTCCAAACCCCCGAAATCAGTCAATAATTCAGCGAGAAACCGTTAATGAATCTTTCTTTTTATAGTTTTTCATCCAACTGGAACAAATTAGTAGTGAAGATTCGGGGATTTAGGTTATTTGAAAATTGAACACCACCCACACTTGATCGCAGCCTTCGCATTCAGATAAGCCTTTCGGCTAGCCCACTTCGAAAGGAAGCACTAGACTCGAGTTTCGCTCTTATTAGAGCTCATCAAACAAATTACGCGATTTTTATATTAACGGTATCGATCATCTCTCCACAGATAAAAAATGCAACTCATATTAGGAAGGATTAAAATGTATGAGCATTAATCCTTTGTT
Source organism: Paragonimus kellicotti (assembly GCA_014220965.1). NCBI lineage: Eukaryota > Metazoa > Platyhelminthes > Trematoda > Plagiorchiida > Troglotrematidae > Paragonimus > Paragonimus kellicotti. The sequence continues at coordinate 13,713 of LOND01002447.1, forward strand.
TAGCGCGAAGAATGTCAACATGCCTAAAGGGCGGTTTTTCTGATTTCCCAGTGGTGTTGGGAACCGGACGGTATTCCTACACTTCAAACTACTTCAGCGGATGCTCTTCCTTATCCAAATGTTTGTCTGATGACGGCAACTGAAGTAAATCTGTATGCATAACTTCCTTGGATTAAAAATAATGTTTTGAACATTGCCACGTTTCAATGGGCTTTCACACAAAATAGTGCCTGGAAGTTGACGGTTACTAACAACTTGACTGTGGTTGACAGTCAAAATGTGCAATCCGCGTGGGCACAAACCCAATAGAGTAAATGAGTATTCTGAGCACCGAAATTCTGTCAACTAACTGACCTCTGTATTCAACATTCGCTCAGGCCGAAGTTATTTGATAGCAAAGAACGTATGTGCAAACTATGCCGAAGTTCTTAATACACTAAAAAAGGTTGGTTCACACAGATCACAACCACGCAAACGATTTCATTAAAAACACTGACCTTACTCTATTGAAGTCGATATGTAAATTTTACTTCAAATAAAACTCCCGATTATCATAAAGTAGTGGCTGTCAGATCTACGTTTTGCAGCATTTTACACGTACTAATGTCTCCTACATTGTCACTTCGGTCATCACGCTTACAGCAACGAGCGATCAACATATTCGTGCTTTTTCCGCTGGAAAGCGGATTGCCGCGTTTGGAAAGGACTTATCGTTTCTACCCCCTGAATAGCACTCACAATTGATCAAGCCTATCTGTTTCAGTTTCTTGTTTGTATGCCAGGGTATGCACATACCGTTCAGTGTAGAACACTCATTTGGTGCACACACCTGGTGTCCGGAGGTGTGAATCA
>LOND01002448.1:4534-19401 GCA_014220965.1 Paragonimus kellicotti
ACATTGCCTTTCGTTTGATTTACATTTCAAAATTCAGTGTGAACCATAAAAACAGGAGCACTTAGGCAATCAACGCCCGGCACAACGTCTGACAAAGACGATCGAACACAGCGTCTGATGAGGACTGCTCAACAGTCAGAGTCCCACGTGGCCAACAGTTCCACTTCTGTCAGCCACGATAGTGGCAATGCCAACCAAGAAATTAACCATTTCCTTGTTCGGTATGGGTCGTGGCCACAAACACTACACCGAGAATTACTCAGGTTATGTCCCACTTGCATGCGACGCATCAAAAGGAATGAACAATCACTGCCGCACGGCATGCTGAACAACATGATCTGTACACCACCGTCCCTCGAACTAAGCGGTACACGGTCGTACTGAGAGAATTGTGTCTCCTGGACTTGTACAACTTCATTCAGCAAAGTACTTACAAGACGAGGATTGCTCTGACATCAACCCATCCGTCCGTCATATCCACGGTTTCAGTTGGTTATCTACAGCTGTCAAAATAACTTCTACTTTACTATCGGCAGTTTAGATGATTCCGAACATTTTTTATCTAGTTTTTTATTCGCTTATATTTAGTACAAATATATTTACATGTTGTATAATATGTACTTTATTGACGTTATTCATCTTCTGATCACATGTAACGCTTGTGCCAAAATACGTTTTTTACCGAATATACCAAGCAATATCTCCGATAGTCACATTCGACTGTACATTTTCGATTATCTTGGTTTGTCACCTACTTTTGTTCAAGTCAAGCTATCTATTTTGTAATATCCGTCCAGGGGCTTGAATCATAATTCGCTCCGCGCCTAGCTAGTTGGCGTGCTTTCCTCTGTACACTCCTATTTAAGATCAACGGCTAAGTCTTGGCTTTCGATTGTCGATCGCTTTCCCGTCATACCAATTGACTGGGTAGTATTTTGTTACACCGGTTCCGACAGCTACAGCGGAAATCGCTAATCAAGTAATGCAGCGTTTTCAACCACTACTTGATTGCTTGAGCGTACCACATCCTATTCCACGTACCAAAATAGACATGCGCGATCCCCACAATTTGATTACACAAAACTGCGGTTATCATCCCTTCTGGCCTTTTCGAATTTCTCCAAATGCCAGTTGGTTTGCGCAACGCAGCTCAAACTTTTCAACGCTTCCTTCATGAAGTGACTCACGACTTTGAATTCGTCAACTTATATCTGGATGATATATTAGTTATTAGTTCTTCAAAACAAGAACACCTTGCACATATTCGCACCCTATTGGAGAATTGTCGCAACATGGCGTTACAGTTAACTCCATCAAGTGCAAACCAGGAAGTCCACAATATAATTTCTGGCTCACGAGATCTCGCAGAATGGAATCGCCGCAACAACGAATAAGGTCAAAGTCATCCGTGAATAACCCGTGCCGAATTCCTTCAAGCAACTTCGTCGTTTTAATGGTCCGATCAACTGTGCTGACACTCAGGTTTTAGGAAGATTTATTTATTTTACTAGATCGTTCGTATAATGGTTGCCCTGCTCTCAGCAGACCTCTCGAATCAGGTTCACCTGATGAATACGACGTTTGCTTTTGGTTATCTGACAGATAAGGCAGGCCATTTGCTCCAGCCAGAATGCTTCTACTGTTAAATTTCCCCCACCAGACATCTGCAGCAACACATTTTCATGGTTGGCGTTGTCGGTCTTTGCAATTCCAGTCAAATTCATATGACGATTGTGTAGTAGTGATTAACGTGCAACGCACCGAACTTAGCAGCCAGCTGGCATGAAAATCTCTCTTTTGAGTTGTTTTTCTCTAATTACCATGTCACCGCTCATCCTCACCTAGAAAATTGTAGTGGAATTTGTCGTTAAGAAAGAATAACACTCACTGGTAGAACTTCTGGAAGACCTGGAATGAGAGATGAACAAATGAGTGGAATGCTTGTAAACGAACACACCAATTGTTCAAATGAGGTCATATTCATTGTGTGCTAGTGTACAAACAGGTTGGTCATTATGAGAGTTAAGTTTCAAACTACATTCTGCTGTCCAGATAGTGGCTTTGGAATGAGGTGGACAGACAATTAACCGCACCCACTCAGTGTCAAGATATAAAATGAAGAGCATTTCCCAATCAGTCAGGGTGGAAAAGGAATATTTTGCCAGAAAACGATGCATCTATTAGAAGCAGCTTTTGTAATGGTTGTTATCAAGCATCGCTATCACATTACCGATAAGTAGTCGGGGATTTGGTTAATTTCAAGTTGAACATCACCCACATTCGCATTCCCATAGACTTTCCAGTCGGCCCCTTTCGAAAAGAAGCACTAGACTCGAGTTTCGCTCTCATTAGAGCTCGTCAGTAGTGCATATCCTTGCCACTGCCGGGACTAGAACTCCGGCCTTGCTTTCATGAGGCAACCGTGTTTACCACTGCGCCATTGACCTCACATTAGGCACGACCGAATTATCACATGTGAACACGTACGAGGACAAAGACATCGCTAGTATTTCCCATTTGAGAATATCCATTCCAAATTGAGGCTAAGTAACTGAAGTTTCAAAGCGTAGTGCGCGATGGTCTTCAGTCTTTGCCGCCACTAAGTTGTCTTTGTACAAAAGAATTTGGACTAATTTGATTTTTGAAGATTTTCCCTATTCACTTAACGTGTTCGTTGACTCATTGGACATTGTCGCTAGTACGAACTTTGCAAAACGCCTGAATTGCAAGTTACCTCTGCGAAAATTCAAAAGTGAACACCCGTCACAGTTAGCAAGACGACTGACGATTGGCGTACAATGTCTTCAGGGTTAAACAGCTCTATTCAATATATTAACAACCTCAGGCTTTGCACGACAAACTGCAAAAGCTCTTCGTTGTTCCTAACGAGGATTCTTAGATGCATTTCAGAAATAGTCCAAATGCACTTAGGGGCATCGTTCGGTGTGCGCATATCGCGAGATCGAACGGGATAATTTCCAGATGAATTGGTTCGTGGAAAATGAATCTCTGACAAAACGTCTATGAAATTGTTCGATATTATCATAATAGCTCACTGTCCTCACGACTTACAGGGTGTCGTTTGCAGCGGAAGTGTATGCGGTTTACAAGTGTATGTTGTCAGATTATAGTGAAGACAAAGCCATGTTAAATCACATTCATCTGCCATTGCGATATGTGGAACGGATTAACTGCGATTAGCTGGGATAATAAACCCCACCGCCCAGTTGCTATATCATACTGCAAGTAATGAGCTGTTTGAACTCACCAACTGAGGAGGAATCGGCAGTTCCACCCGCAAACCCGTTAGAGCATATTTCATATCCAACAGCAAACTATTGAACGGATGACCCCAATTCGTTAGAAAACCCGACCATCATCATTGATTCTGATTTACTGGCCATTTCAGAAGCGCCATCTGCGACATTCTTACTTCCCTCCATACTCGAAGAATCTCCTCGAGTGCATTCGTTTGTGATGTATACTGTAGGCTGTGAACCGGGCTCCTGGTACTTTTTACACCGATGCGTTTATAACCGGACGAGCTCCGTAACCTCTGTTCAGGACGAAACCCATTATAGTATGCATCAAGGATATCTGGTGTATCGAAGTGCGGGATAGTGAATTTTGTATCTTCGGCATGACAGTGTTTCGCAGTGATAGGAAAATCGGTAGACGAGGTGGTGCAGTTTTGCACTTGCGATCGCACTTGAGGACCCCCACACAATCGTGAACGTTTGCAGCTGGATCTTTCGGAATCATTTCGCAATCAACTGTGGTCATTTCCAACTTCACTTTTTAATTGGCCTGATGAATGCTACGCTCTGAGTGGAAATAAAATTTTAGGCTGTGACCAAACATTGATAGTGGGATATTTTGTCACCTGCAGTTGGATTTGAAGAACCATTTGGTCAACACTGCTAGAGATTTTTCCAGGACGGTAATGAAAGTCGGACTAGCACAACATGTCCAGAATCGTGCGAGTCGGCACGTGGGTCAAGCGCTGTGATGTCTTCATTACATCCCTATCAACATCACAGCTTCGCTTAGTCGTAGTGATGATGGGGTGATTGATTCCAGGTATCTACACGCCAACTGAACAACTCATTCCGCAAAATATCCAATCCAAATGTTTACCAAAGGGCAAATTTCGCAAGGAAGAAGGCGTAACCTAGCAAAACTGTTCGGTCTGTCTCCTTCACTGCAATCACCCGGAATGATCACTGGCAGTTCATCGTTGAGGAAATCTTCGGTACTGTTAACGACCATGTTCCAGTAAAGTGGGCTAGACGCCGTCGCTGATCGCGTCATATGGTGCAATCGTACCACGATCTGTGTCAGAGAGGACCGATTTGCAACCAACGTGAAATGTGAATTTTGAAGCACTTCTGCAACGAAGTCGCAGCACACAGAAGTGGTAATGGTGTCATTTTCCAACTGAAAATCTCTGGTGAATTTGTCAAAACCGATTCACAGTCGGCCGGCACTATCAGCTTACTGCAATTAAGTGGGGATAATTGCAGATTTTGAGCCATTTTCCGCATATATGCAGCAACCAGAATGAATCACTACCAAACTCAGTGTCTCAAGTCAGATTCAGCTTGGAGAAGCTACCACGTTGCAAACCACCAGCTCCATACTTGATGTCCCATGTCGTCTTGGGAAGCTTCACAACGAAGTTCGCAGGACAAGCTAAAACATTTTTAAACCGCTCGTTATCAATCGGCTGTTTATCGAAAGCTTGGAAAGAGTTCGCAATCTCACCCATTTTCAAAGGTCAGTGAGAAGACTACCTAAGACAATGTTGGTCATGAATGTTGATTTCAGTGGTCTCTAACCAATGGGAATCATAGTAGATGACTCCCACTGGATGATTGACGGCCTCCAACTCATCATCAAGAAGCAGTTTAATTTTCCTGGGTTATGCTCATGCCTCACCAATCTGCTGACTGCTCATAACGATTGGGCGATGGTTGCATGAGAAGGACTGGTCACAGTTGTGGCAAATACTGACTTCTACGGAGCAGTTAACAAGGTTGATTAGTCTGTTGAGAGTCCTGAAATATTACTCGAGCTGCACATACTTGAAAGACAACGTTATACGTATCCGTTGAACTAAGAAACAAACATTCGGTAATTTATCAGTACTCTTGCATCTTGCTGTATTCGAAGATCGTATGGAATGCCTTATCCAGAGATGTAACCATTCATGATAACTAGAAATTCTCAGCACTGATGTTTGTCGCAACTCAAACAAACCTAACTTACAAAGACGGATGGATGGTGTCAGGTATTGTGAAACGTTTGTCTATGTTTTCGTGTAATCATATTCTCTCAGACAAACACTCATCACCAGTATCCGAATTACCACGGATGTACAACATTTTCACATGTGGAACAATTACAGGTTCTCCTCAGTTTGTTTCTGCTTTGTTTCAGGGAAACACAACTTAACCACATTGAGATATCGACAATTCTAAGTGGCTACTCGTGGTGACTCGTAATGCATTTTTGCAGCTGAAATTTAACCTCAGAATAAGCGAACTACAAATTATAATCGCAATTTACGATCGACGTTTGCAGTCACTGCATGTGTTTACTCAATATCGGACATTGTCAACAGTCTCGCGGTACCAATTCGCCTATGACATCTACCTAGTTGTACCGACGATTGATTATCGAAGAAATATTGCCCACTTTCCTAGATTATGTTGCATCATGAATCCCTTGGGAATTTCCTATGTGTTGTGACTCTGCATGATCTCTGACTTACCGTTTCGCCAGTTTCAGCGCTGATTATTAAATCTCACAATAACTGCTTTGATTTCTTATAGTAGAACATAGATTAACGAAAGTGTACGTGGCAAAGTTAGAGAGAAATATGAAGAATCATTCTGGAAACCGATCTGTATTCAGCTCGATAGTAGATGGCTCTCGTCGGAACTGACTTATGGAACTGTGTCAGTTACAGATTGATGTGGTTTGGTAGATTCAGCAGCTTGTGGACATACCGTTGAAACGTTCTCTATACTGCATTGGGTTTGATTATCCGGATTTGACTGAGTGTACGCAACAAGATAAATGATGCAGCAGACTGAGCGAGATGAACACAGGTGTTGGACGATGTGCTGAATATTTTCAAGCAAGAGACAACCATGTTTTGCTGTTGGCTGAGAGAGCTGACCTGACACGAAGGACCATGTGACAGATAGCACGTTTCCTTGGCGATAGAGCAAATCCAGTCTAGGTGACTCATCCACTGTATGTGGTAAACCGTTTCAAACGTAGCATGTTATTAACAACAGAGGTGTAGGAAAGAATTTTGTGAATTTGCTGAAGCTTTCTACAAACCTAGCCCTAAACTTCAGTGCATACGTTCCAATATAGGTCATCGGCCAATTTGTTGAATGATGCAGACATTAGAAGGGTTGATATTGACCAGTTGTCTTGGCTGGAAAAACCATTTATCATCAGAAGGCAAAGGTAAGAGTCATATATTGACAGGCAAAACAGAATGAGAAAGAAGTAGTGAATGGGTAACTTCACCGTAGATGGGAGGACACATTCTGATACTTCTAGGCCATTCTTGTTGCGGAGGGAGCTGTCTTTCTGGCTGCTCACCCGAGGTCATTCATGATCAAACACAGAAAGTGTATTGTTCAGCACTTAATCAATTTTATAAAAATGGGCAATTATTCGATCGGAAAGACGAAGGATACGTCAGCAGTGAGCAATAATGTATGGCTATCAGAAAATGAACGAGTCTAAGAGATTGGACAATTCAGGACGACTGAAGTCAGACAAATGTCACAATGTCAAATAAACTAGCGACTACTTCAGAACTGGCTTGCACCCGTGATCAGAACGATAGTGCCAATAAGCAGGGTGAGGTACTGAAAATCGCCGAACTTCAGCTGCGAAGAATGCTGAACTGGTGCTGAAAGATTTACCTAGCAATACGACTGGATGTGTGTCAAACAAGACACAACATTTAAAATTGGGGATGAAGCAAAAAATATTCTGGGTTCGAATAATTTGAGAGCAGATTACGGAACGGACGGGTGTAATTAAATGGACGGGATTGACAGTTGTGGGCGGTTCACAGTTTCACACAGTGTCGGCACACGGATGTCGAAATTGAAATTTGGCTGTAATTAGAAGCTAATTGGCCAAAGGTTTTTCACGGCAACCGGAGAGTTGTGCAAACTTCTCTCGAGGAAGAAGCCGGATTGCGCATTCGAATGGAAATCGGTTCCTATGTGTCAAGTATATGCCGTCTGATCATTATGTGGTAGTTGACGAGACCTTGCACTCCAGACTGGAGGCCAGAATTGTACCAACGCGATTATGTACGTCCGCAAAATACTCAGTTGCTCCTCTGTAAGTGGTTTCCATCGAGCTTGATTCCAGCCAGGGAAGATGGTTTTGGTTGATCTGTTTGGCTGAACGCCTGGTTGTCTGACCTGAATACTCCACAGCACAATTTCAGGAGAAAGGGTGCACGGGCTTAGGATAGACATAAAGAGACATGTTGTTCTTTCGGCAATCAAATTACAGTTGGATTTTACCACCTGGATGCTGCGTTTGAGATTTTGATACAACTGGCGAGAGTGTAGTTATCTCAAAATGTCATTTTCTGACAGCATGTGCAATAAATGCTTTTCGTTCCGTTGCGGAAACGGACAACTTACATGAACGGCGATCATGTTTCGGGTTATGATGTGGTTAGTTTGGCCACGTTTGCTTGACATATTAGTAATCGATTCTAATCATTTTTCCATCGTATCTGCATGATGGATTTCTCGCGTACATTCATCCGGAAATCTCTCACTCTGGTCGGCAGAATGTCTATGACAGTTTGCGCCATCCAGTGTGCTGACCAGACGCTTGTCATCTTCGGATTGAATAATTTACTTCAGTTCATTCATGCTCTTAACTGTGTTCACCGGCAATTATACAGTAGCATGACGCGTACGATGAATTGGACAACCGAAAATCGATCTAGAACCTCACCGTAGATTATTTGTAGACAAGTTGAATTCGAGATAATCAAGGTAGAACCGGTGAATGACAAGTGATCTGGTCATATTGACGGTTCCAGTAATGAAAATGCTGGCAGAAATTATTAATTACCAACTCATCTCCTGCTTTTATATTGAAATTATATGGGGCAAATTGTTACTCGAATTCCGAGATAAGTGATGACATGCACGACTATTTACGTCAGATTCAATTGACGTATGAGTCAGAAACTATTGTACAACGCCCTAGCAAAGCGCATCGCAATGTGTCCTGCGAGGTGGTAGCTGTGGCAGCTGATACACGGCAGGCACCCCATATCTTGATGGTTCTGTTCTTGTTTATATAAAAATCGTCATTAACATCGAGGAAGCATCTCACTCTCCATTATTGATGATACCAATGGTGATTTCACGACAGTGATTCTGAGGCATCGATGGATGTTGCAAATGCCAAAAAGTCCCCCTAAAATCACGAAGTCAGGCAAAGATCTTACCTCCAATTGATATTGCAAATCTGCGCAATCAAGTTAAAAGGTCCGTTCAGTGAGTTATTCTCCCATCCAACAGCTCAGGCCAAATCTTGCCGGTCCGCAACGGTCGCATCTACAAACAGACTGCGAATGAACAGAATCTATGAACTGCAGTCGTAGAAAGCGTAAACGATGCCCGAGTGTGAGCTTACGTTGTACACCGAATGTTACCGCTTGATAATCAACACGAATTTCGATGGGATCTTTTGTGTGGATAGGAAGAAATCCAGATCATAACCTCGTCGGTAAATCGCGAAGTGGACCGTATAGAAAGAGTTGCATTCAAGAAGCAGATCTGCCAAGATAACGATAGACAGGTCAGTCGACGTCTTGAGTAATTCATTTATTCACTCATGCGATCTATCATTTCAGGTGGCGGCCTATTTCTGCACGAAGATATTGCTTGAAGTGAGCACGCAATATTACGATCAGCATTGTCATCACAAATCTCATAAACACATGGTGTGCTTCCGAATGCTCTGAACGCTATTTGTCTCCTCAGGTGGCTCAACTATGTCAGTTATCCAATGTGAACAGGAGTGATAGTGAGAAGTTTGACCTTACCGAACAGTACATTGAGTCATGTCGATTGAGAGCATTCTGTAAATCACAGTGACGGGAATACGATCGTCAGTACGCTTTACAAAATTCGCAATTAGAGAGTTGTTGTAAAGTCTTGATGCCTCCGTCATTTCAATTGAAGTTAGAGAAATACACCAACCTGATTATGCCGTAATATCTTCAACTCAATGAAGATCTCTCTGAACAGAGAAAGAACAGATTCAATCAGTAGAATTTGTACCACACTCTGGCACTTCAACCCGAATGAATAGAATTACCATTCGCCAGACCTCATCCCATGCGTAACTATTCGCCAGATTTCTAACGGACAACAGGTTCCCTGTAAGCCATGTGGTTCGGTGGTCGTGTAATGCCAAATACTAACCCTATCTATCAGTTAGCGATTTGGATCAATTTCATACATTTGATGCATAGATATCAAGAGAGACTATTGAATTATCTAGTTGAATATTGGGACTTCTCATCGTCGTTAGCTTACTATAAGAACAGCTAGAGCTTTTTAAGTAAAATCCGACCATCTTTCAGCTCGTCACTTCGTCAAGTTATCTCTGAGCCATTGTTATTATTAATATTTTCATTAGTCGTGCGTCGTTGTCTGGTTTAATGTTTGTATATTGAATACGGAGTATTTGTTTATGTAAGTGGTTGTAACTTCACTTTCGCAAGTACATAAACCGTATCACTGTATTCAATTCACTCAACCTGTTTAACTTTCACTGCTTCCACATTTATGAGATGCTGAAGAGAGAGGCGAAGAAACAGCTCGAGTGTATGGTGTATCTGAGAAAGATGTTTTGTGATCAACTATCGAAATGACCGTGGTGCCTGAACGGTGAACTGACATTCACTGGAATTTCTGGAGCAAGCAGAGACAAGTTAGTATTCTTCGTCTAGACAACCACATGTATATCATTCCGCTTGGTTTATACTCACACTCAGACAATGTGTATGTAAGTTCAGCGTGCAGGCTGTTAATTGGTGGCCAGACATTGGTAATTGAATGAGACGGACACACAATCGTACACACTTATCACGAGTCAACATAACAACGACCATCAGTTCCACATTTCGTAATAGGTGAATCAACACAGTCCTACCGGGGTAAAATGTATCTATTAGGTCTCGTTTTCGTGGCACTGATTCATTTCGGGACACTTGATGCAACATGCCCTCATCTCTTCACAAAATCCTATCGTGAAGGATGTTTTACCTATGCTGGACGAAGCAACAGTTTCTGTGAAGCAGCGCAGAGGTGCGTTCAGCTTGGAAATGGAGTTAACGGAGTTGGTTATCTGGTTGGAAGAAATTCGCCAAAAGTAGTTGGAGGAAGTATGCAATTTTGGACGGGTGTGAATCAATTGCTGGTCTTTCGAAATAAAACGAGGAGTGGTTGGTACGATGTTAACCCGATAGTCCAGAATACACAACCGGGTCCGATTTTCCGTGGAGCCAAACCCAACCGGATGGACACGGACCAGTTACATTCTATAAACAAGCTGACAAATCCTTTCCATAACGAGCGAGCATCATTGCCAACTGAGAGATTCCCGGTCATCTGCGAATATGGAGGTCGGTTGTTGACAACTATCACTGAATGTGAACTGATGCTGAAAGATTTACCTAGCAATACGACTGAATATGTGTCAAACAAGACAAACATTTAAAAATTGAAGATGAAACAAAATATTCTGGGTTCGAATAATTTGGAGCAGATTACGGAACAGACGGGTGTAATTAAATGGACGGGATTGACAGTTGCGGGCGGTTTACAGTTTCACACAGTGTTGGCACACGGATGTCGAAATTGAAATTTGGCTGTAATTAGAAGCTAATTGGCTAAAGGTTTTTCACGGCAACCGGAGAGTTTGTGCAAACTTCTCTTGAGCCGGACTGCGCATTCGAATGAAAATCGGTTTCTCTGTGTCAAGTGTATGCCGTCTGACCATTATGTGGTAGTTGACGAAACCTTGCACTCCAGACAGGAGGCCAGCATTGGACCAACGCGATTAGGTACGTCCGCAAAATACTCAGCTGCTGCGCTGTTAGTGGTTTCCATCCAGCTTGATTCCAGCCAGGGACGATGGTTTTGGTTGATCTGTTTGGCTGAACGCCTGGTTGTCCGACCTGAATACTCCACAGCACAATTTCAGGAGAAAGGGTGCACTGGCTTAGGATAGACATGAAGAGACATGTTGTTCTTTCAGGCAATCAAATTACAGTTGGATTTTACCACCTGGATGCTGCGTTTGAGATTTTGATACAACTGGCGAGAGTGTACCTTCTCTCAAGATGTCATTTTCTGACAGCATGTGCAATAAATGCTTTTCGTTCCGTTGCGGAAACGGACAACTTACATGAACGGCGATCATGTTTCGGGTTATGATGTGGTTAGTTTGGCCACGTTTGCTTGACACATTAGTAATCGATTCTAATCATTTTTCCATCGTATCTGCATGATGGATTTCTCGTGTACATTCATCCGGAAATCTCTCACTCTGGTCGGCAGATTGTCTATGACAGTTTGCGCCATCCAGTGTGTTGACCAGACGCTTGTCAACCATCTTCGGAATGAATAATTTGCTTCAGTTCAATTATGCTCTCAACTTGTTCACCGGCAATTATACAGTAGCATGACGCGTACGATGAATTGGACAACCAAAATCGATCTAGAACCTCACCGTAGATTATTTGTAGACTGACAAGTTGAATTCGAGATAATCAAGGTAGAACCGGTGAATGACACGTGGTCTGGTCATATTGACGGTTCCAGTAATGAAAATGCTGGCAGAAATTATTAATTACCAACTCATCTCCTGCTTTTATATTGAAATTATATGAGGGCAAATTGTTACTCGAATTCCGAGATAAGTGATGACATGCACGACTATTTACGTCAGATTCAATTGACGTATGAGTCAGAAACTATTGTACAACGCCCTAGCAAAGCGCATCGCAATGTGTCCTGCGAGGTGGTAGCTGTGGCAGCTGATACACGGCAGGCACCCCATATCTTGATGGTTCTGTTCTTGTTTATATAAAAATCGTCATTAACATCCGAGGAAGCATCTCACTCTCCATTATTGATGATACCAATGGTGATTTCACGACAGTGATTCTGAGGCATCGATGGATGTTGCAAATGCCAAAAAGTCCCCCTAAAATCACGAAGTCAGGCAAAGATCTTACCTCCAATTGATATTGCAAATCTGCGCAATCAAGTTAAAAGGTCCGTTCAGTGAGTTATTCTCCCATCCAACAGCTCAGGCCAAATCTTGCCGGTCCGCAACGGTGGCATCTACAAACAGACTGCGAATGAACAGAATCTATGAACTGCAGTCGTAGAAAGCGTAAACGATGCCCGAGTGTGAGCTTACGTTGTACACCGAATGTTACCGCTTGATAATCAACACGAATTTCGATGGGATCTTTTGTGTGGATAGGAAGAAATCCAGATCATAACCTCGTCGGTAAATCGCGAAGTGGACCGTATAGAAAGAGTTGCATTCAAGAAACAGATCTGCCAAAATAACGATAGACAGGTCAGTCGACGTCTTGAGTAATTCATTTATTCACTCATGCGATCTATCATTTCGGGTGGCGGCCTATTTCTGCACGAAGATATTGCTTGAAGTGAGTACGCAATATTACGATCAGCCTTGTCGTCACAAATCTCACGGTGTGCTCCGAATGCTCTGAACGCTATTTCGTTCCTCAGGTGGCTCAAATATGTCGGTTAGCCAATGTGAACAGGAGTGATGGTGAGAAGTTTGACCTTACCGAACAGTACATTGAGTCATGTCGATTGAGAGCATTCTGTAAATCACAGTGACGGGGAATACGATCGTCAGTACGCTTTTTGCAAAATTCGCAATAAGAGAGTTGTTGTAAAGTCTTGATGCCTAGGTCATCTCGAACGGCCCACTTTGTGGGCTCATAATTACCTTTAATTCCGTAGGTATGTCCATACTTAATAGCCATGCTTCGGAAATCAAATGAAATTAGGGAAATACACCAACCTGATTATGCCGTGATGTCTTCAACTCAAGGAAGATCTCTCTAAACAGAGAAAGAACAGATTCAATCAGTAAAATTTGTACCACACTCTGGCACTTCAACCCGAATGAATAGAATTACCATTCGCCAGACCTCATCTCATGCGTAACTATTCGCCAGATTTCTAACGGAAAACGGATTCCCTGTAAGCCATGTGGTTCTGGTGGTCGTGTAATGCCAAATACTAACCCTATCTATCAGTTAGCGATTTGGATCAATTTCATACATTTGATGCATAGATATCAAGAGAGACTATTGAATTATCTAGTTGAATATTGGGACTTCTCATCGTCGTTAGCTTACTACGAGAACAGCTAGAGCTTTTTAAGTAAAATCCGACCATCTTTCAGCTCGCCACTTCGTCAAGTTATCTCTGAGCCATTGTTTTCATTAATATTTCCATTAGTTTCGCGTTGTTTTCTGGTTTAATGTTTTTATAGTGAATACGGAGTATTTGTTTATGTGAGTAGTTGTACTCACCTTTGCAAGTACATAAACCGTATCACTGTATTCAATTGACTCAACCTGTTTAACTTCACTGCTTCCACATTGATCACAATATGACCTATCGTGGTTCGCGTTCCAAGCAGTTATTCTGCTTAACTACCACGTTGGATTCATCTTCAATTACATGATAATCCCACATTCAAATTTCACTCCACTCAACAGCAAATAATTACGGGTTCATCCTAGTTGCATGATTCGTCCAGTTTTATGTGGGTCAGCTTGTACCGTCAAACAGTGTGTACGAGAAGGTATTAGACAATTTTGCTCTCGAGGTGAACAAGTGATTGTGCCATTGGTTAATACAGGCATGTTTCCAAATCTAACTCAATTGGAATATTGTACATGGGATTTATTTAATTAACCTGACAGACAAATAAAAACACGCCTAACAACTGACAACACCAACAGAGCTGTACTTATCAAGTTGGGAAAAGGAAAGTAAACGTATGGGTTGATAATTTTACATTCACCGTACACAGCAAATAATGCGACAAAAGTTTGAAGTGAGATATTGTGACCGTTGAATATGGTTTACTGTAAAAGTGCATCGTGAAATGAATGAACCAGCTGGCAGATGCATAGCATGCTCATAGCTTTAGCTTTCCGCCACTCTAAATGTTTCAGCTGTGGATAGTCAAATTTCAGACACTTTAGACTAAATTTTGACTGTTCCCATGTTAACGGGCTGTTGAAATACTTCCGAAACATAGATTATCCTTTTCTAGACTAACCTAAATGGTCGGTTTCTTTAACTTAACCACGACACACTTTGAGGCGGTGTCTATTGTTATCAATTATTTTCTCAAAGAAGAACTTAACATAATGGATAAGCTCAAGGCCTGACAGATGGTCTTATTTTCACCCATAGCATGGTTGAACGTGAGCGTTTCATCTCACTGGAACCGCGATGCACAGAAATTTGATATATGTCTGTCAAATGTGGAGAAATTCAACGCGTAACCGAGCAATCAGGTTAGCCTGAAAAATAACGAGCTTTACATTTGCCTTATGTGATGTCTACACCGTTAGGTCCTGCTGTGCGCCCACTCTTCACCGATCACACTTACTCAATAACTTGAGGTGTGGATGAGCGCACTGAATTTTCAAAAAAAGGCTTTTCAACTTGGCACCGATGTTTATTGTCTAGGCATTGCATAGAAAACTTAGCCTATTC
>LOND01002448.1:19785-31154 GCA_014220965.1 Paragonimus kellicotti
CATTTACCGAAACGGGTTCAGCAAACGAACACATTATCAGGCAACTTGGCAGCGAACACCCGGAAGGAGCCAGCGTCATCGATTGTTAGGCATTACTTGATGGCGCAACATGTGATTGTTTCTTCAAAGTCATTTAGCGTTCTGTTATCGACCCGAAACAAAAGTTTGCTACAATATGCCGAGGCCATTGCAATCAGACAACGTCACTCCATTTTGTGCGTAGAAAAAGAACTGTTTGTGACGTTGATGCTGCCTTGGTGCCAACCGAATTAGTTTTGAACTTTGACAGTTTGTGATTTTTTGTGGTTTGGAATTGTGTACGTTTGAGCTCGCCTGATGGAAACATCCGTAGAGATGCAACGAGTTCTGCTCGAGCATAAAACGTGTAATATCAATCTTTCGTCTGCTTTATTCACATTTTCAACGGAAAGTGTTGTTTCAGACCGGGTTTGAACTTGCTGAGTATGAGATGTGAGAACATCGCGTCCGGTCCACTCGGAAGCTGGAAGGTAAATCTCAGGCATTCCCTCGGAAAGATCGAGCAATTTAAGCATTACTCACAAGCGAGAGTGGTTGAGCGTTCAGATATATGAATTCGGTCTTGCTCAATGTGAGGTCAGTGTCGCAGCGGTCAACAGGTTGGTTCACGAAAGTGTGGCCGGATTGTTTATCAGATTGCTTATCACTGCCGTGGCGAGGAATGCACTACTGACGAGTTCAAATGAGAGCAAAACTCGAGTCTAGACTGGGTGGAAAGCCTATCTGAATGCGGATGTTGCGATCAGGTGTGCGATGTTCAACTTGAAATTATTCGGAATATCCTGAATGCCATTGGCACAAGTCAGAGTCAAATTAGAGAACCTCTCGCTCACAAGTTACGCAGCCCAGACTTTATATTCTCTAGCATGCCGGGAAATTGTGCTGGCGCATTAGAACGATTGCAGCCAAACATGCTTGCTTCTCAGCAACCGGTCGTCTGCCGAAGATCACGATGCAGTTTCAAATGACCACTATATTTGAAGATGGCTACTGAGATGAGCCAAGGAAACTATGAACTAATATCGCTACTTACAGTGTTTCCTGGAGCTTTGTATGCGCTGATGAATAACCCAATCCCCGATGGAAGACTTTGAATTCATTACTACGCGGCAGCTTCAGTAAGAAATATTCGCGCATCACGAATACGATGATCGCTCATGACGTTTAGATGCAGGTTGCCGATCTAAGGCTGGATATTGCTGTGTGCTGTTGCAATACAATTGACTACTCTTCACACAACTACCACTTCGATAAGCAAATACTTCGGTGGTTTGAGAACTATCTAACCAAATGAGATTGTACGAAAAGAGGAGTGGAGACGTTTGGCATGGTTATCTGCCAACAGCGAAGTTGCGTAGAGATACACTTGAGTAACTCTGTTGTACATTTACTGTTTTCTAACTGTCCAGCCTTATCAGGTGACGGATTTTGGGCAATTACAAACTACTACCTTCAAGGCGATTTGCATCTCCGTATGAAACAGACGCAGGTTACCTTGATGTTAGTCAAGTTTTGTTTGTCCACATGTTGTGCAGCCATAGCTGGAAAACACTAATGAGGCTCTACCACTTATGGAAAACCTTCAGAATCTCTGAAACTGACGTGTTTCCTTCTAAGTTCACCAGCAAAATCGTCTTCCTTGTGGTAACTAGCATATAGAACAATCGCCCTCATTTTATCGACGATTTGGTGCCTACTCAAGGTGTCCGGGGACAAATCACTGAAATGTTTCTGGTGTCAGACTAATTATATACTTGGTGCGGCTTTAATTCTCGCCTACACCACACTGCACAGCAGACGTTATTCATTGACATGCATATTCCACTGAACAGAAATGAACGTCCGATAGACGATTCAATGAAACCGGTTTGTTATACGTCTATTAGGGAAAAATTGCCTCATTTTTAATCTTCATTCACACTGGACCAAAGTACTGTTAGCCGCAATCGTGTATAACTTACTATGTCAAGAGTGCGAACATCGATAAATCGGTACGCCATGGTCAATTAGAATCCGAGTGCAGCTGATGTCGGTACGGCTAAGCTCACACATTCTTGCCCTCAGTTTACGCATCATTGACTAGTCAGCAGTATCGGGCAATTGAAACGAACAACATGACAACGGCACTTTGCGTGAAACCTGGTTGAGACATTATAAGAACGTGGTCACTGGATATACTGCACGGTTACATTGAATATTGCCAGAAGCAACATTATGACCACACTTTGTCAGAGAAGGCATGTAAATATTCCAGCCCCAAAAAGGTATCAGCTCGCAGGTTAAATAAACGTGCATCGCTGTTCAGAACTCACTATCACCGCTTGCACTTAGGCAGTTTAATGATGGCTTGTTTACATTCGTCTGTAGATTTTTGTACAAACTCCAGTTTGTCAAGACCCGCAGACGTGAATGATGTATGATTGTGTTTTTCTTACTATACGTTAATCCAAAATCGTACAGTGTTAACTTGCAATTGGGAGGATACAGAAATGATATTATTGTCCGAGAGTGCTGAAGACTAAAGAACATTAAAGATGAAGAACTCGACAATTTGATGGGAATCCGACTTAACAGGAACACGAAAGCCTGAATTTGGGCCAACAGATTACAAACGTTGTTTGATGAATAGCATTTCAAGCAGGCCAACTCCATACTTATGGATAGTAGCACTTTTCATCGGTCGATCTTCCGTAACATGGAATATGTCGATAATATGGGGAAGTTGTAATGATTGGACATGCGTTTATTCATTTCACACTGTGTGGTACAAAGTATGCCTACGGGTTGATACTGCCTGAGACATTATGCTTATCCCCGAGATATTACGAAAGCTATGGAACTCCAACAAACATGATACATCTGAAATCGCTTGAATTCTGGTGCACAATTTGGTGTACAATTTTCAACACACGAGCATACATTCTTGCAAAACTATTATTCAAAGTTACCCGGATGGCAAATTGTAGCTCAGAGAACAGGCGTTCATTAGGAGGTTAAAACCAGGGGACAACCGACTTGATTGGCCACCTCAAGCAATGAGCTCGAATTAATTGAAAACACATTGAAGTAGGTGTCGGGATGCTGATTAGTGACAAGGTGCATATTTCAGTGGTTTGGAAAATCACGAGCAATCCGTCATGTAATCGAAGACTAAGGTTTACTAATTCCTGACCGTAAATCATCTTTTCAAGAATTCACACAAACCGTTGGACACAACAAACATAGAATGGATTTTTACATTTATCGATATTGTTAACAACCACGCAACAATAAGTGGAGATAGAAATTACAATTTTTGTTAGTTGAAATTATCAGTGCGATTTGGTTGTGAGAAGAAAATGTGCTCATATGCATATCTGTACATACGTATTGCGAGAGCAAGTTCTAACCAGTGTCACGTAATGCAAATTCACTCGTTTTAATCGTTCACTTGAAACACGTATGAGTATAATGAAGATTCCAACTGGATTCACTAATTTCTGCCTCGTCCCCCAATATTTTCAGTTCGTCCACAGATGTGCCCGTGACACCGTATGCCATAAGAGTGAATACGGGCACTGTGTTCATTCATTGGGCTAGTTTTGTTTTAATCACTTGAGTGCTTGATGCTTACAATTCTCATTTTTGCTTGCACTGCATATGTTTCATTGTGGTAATATCAAATTCGGAATTTGTGCAGTTGGTCTTTGTGATATTTTGGTCAACTTCATAATTCTATCACCAACTGTCAAATGTCAGATCTGCGCTGATTGTTCACGTCGTGTATACAGAGAACAAACTAAGCAGGGTGCATATCATTAACCCAAGTTTAAATGCCGTAGGATTGTTGCTAAGACTTGTTCGTTTCGATAAATAAACTACCAGTAATAGTTTGATGAATGAGACTTGTGGAATGAAAACCGGAAATTTAGGGCAAAAATGTACGCTTTCGATGCGGATGATCCCAGTTCGCCTAGGATTGCCAGTTCACACTGACTGCTACCGCAAGCGCTCGAACAATTGTTGATAATGCTTCTCGATACTTACTGTCAAACCGCCACTCCACGACTGGTCCTCGTCTTGTTCGGACTCACCAGGTAGATCTAGTCTGAATGAGGAATCGAATTGATTGCCGTTCGCGTTACGAGATCCACTTTCTTATCCGCTCGGCTAACGGTTGTATCAGCATTGCCTGTGGTACGGGCAGATGTGTTTATTTTAAACGAGCCGGCTGTCGAATGCAAGGCGATGAATGCTATCCAACAATAAATAAGTCACCTGTTCTTTCACTATATTTATAATATTCTGCTGGGTGTATCGAGAATACCAAGGAGAAGTTGAAAACGCCAAACGTCTTTGTTTAGTGACGGTCTGTTCTGGATACGAAGGTGCTAGCACAGTCCACTCAAGTGTATTGGAGCGTGGAACATCCTATCGAAATGAGGCGTCTGTCAGAAAATGGACAAAACCGAAAGCCAAGTTCTGTGCAATACACGCTATGATCCTTCAGATAATTCGGAATATTTGGTAAGAAAACACGCGTCCCATCCGAAGGAATTACACCATATGAAGAAAGCTAAGTGAATGCACTGTACCAGGCAATCAAAGAATTATGGGTCAAAGTGCACAGGACGGCCATTTGGAGGACAGTGTTGTGGGAATCCGCTCCGTCTTTACAACAATGTGTATAGATGAATAAATGTCATGTAGTCAATGTGCGCACTTGCGCAACTATATGTCAGTCAGTCTCAAGCGAACTGGTGTGAATTTTCAGGTGAGCAGGGCAAAACGCGTGTTTACAGAAGATACACTAGTAGTAAAATTGAACATGCTACGTGATTTTCCTACATGTATTAGGGAGATGTGTAATTATTCTGAATATTCCAGAACGTTCTACTGCGTCGAATTCGCTACCGAACAAAGTGCTACATTCTATCATCCATGAAGTTGGAGAGCTCTGCACAGCAGAAGTCTATTTTGCAAACAGCTGCTTCCGGTAATTCCCATCAGGCTTTTATGATCACATAAGGTAAATGCGTAATATACAGAAAATTATAACGTGTCAAATAGGTCATCAAAAATCACAGGAGTGGTACGGATCACAGTCTACTGGGGGTGGGTGAGAGTGTTGGTGAATGTGTTCGAGTGTTACACGCGCCTGTCATGAGACATGCGTTCATCAGTGTCGAGTGGTTCATGCTTGCTCGGGTTTCAAGTGGATGTGGAATGATTGGCCAGGGGGGTGGAGGGTTTGTACGAATTGTTTTTGGGCACATAGGCAGGGATTGTGGAGTCTGATAGCAATAGCCTCGGCCGTTGATAACAGTCGCACTCTGACAGCTCTGGAGCCGGAATGACGAACCTTGTAGATTACTCGGAACGCTTCATCCGGATTTATTTGATGGCCAGTGTCAAGTAAGTGGGAGCCAATCGCACTGGAAATAGGCTTTCTCGAACCGCTGCGAAGCCATTTCGGTAGGTGTTCACGAATCCTTTCCGATAGCCGCCTTGTGGTCCTCCCAACGTAACCTGCTTGACAACAACAGTGAGAGAGTAGATACAGAAAGACGAAGAGAACTTGGGCAAACTATCCTTAAGGCGTGGCACCAGTACCGGGCAGGTGTCGAACGAAAAGATAAGTTGTGAGTAGTCGAGGATTTGATTAATTTCAAGTTGAACATCACCCACAATTGATCGCAGCTGTCGCATTCCCATAGACTATCCAGTCGGCCCCTTTCGAAAAGAAGCACTAGACTCGAGTTTCGCTCTCATTAGAGCTCGTCAGTAGTGCATATCCTTGCCACTGCCGGGACTAGAACTCCGGCCTTGCTTTTCGTGAGCAACCGTGTTTACCACTGCGCCATTGACCTCACATTAGGCACGACCGCGTTTAGAAAGTCTACGGCTGAGTATTACATCGTTAACCTCACCTCTATATGAAAGACGGACGAAAATCGGCTTTCGCTCCGCTGTCTGGACGAGTTCTAGTTTCGTACCGGACCGCAGACTTGTCTCGAATCTCTCAGGGTATCCATTTCCAATGAGAGTTTCCCGAATATATCGTACCTCCTCCTGGAGAGTATCCGGTGTGCTGATCTTTTGCGTCATTTTCAAAAGACAACGTACAAAATTTTCCTTGTACTTCAGTTAAACAAACACTGGTGCTACATTCTGTAATCCATGAAGTTGAGGAGCTTGCATCGAGCTCTACACATTGCCAAGGGTGATCTATTTTTCAGGCTTTAAACGCTGTTCCAACAGTTAAACGTCGCGATATCGCTTCATAATTGCCTCGATGGTTTAGTCGACGTGGAACAAAGTTTAATTCGGCATTCATTAAGTGTGTTACTTTGCCCGAAGGACGGCATTTTCAAATAGTTCACCGTCCCGTAAGCGTCAGACAGCTAGATATTGTCCGTACCAACTTGAATGGGTCCAAAATCGAGGACTGTCGTGTTGTTCTTACAGCCGTCATAGACAGTCACGCAGTTCATCGTTCCATTGTTGATTTTCAATTTGTTAAATATGAAATATATGTCCCTACATGTTGGTTTCCCCGACAAATGTGTCAGAGTATCTGTCAACATGATATACTCAGCAGTTCATGCACAATCACCAATCACATATTTGTGCAGCAGAGTTCAGACCTCGATTCAGTTGCGTTTTCATTGTTATCATAATATAGAAGGAGTTAATATCTTGTTCCCCCATAAGCAGCTACTTGAAAACTCACAGAATGTATCATACATCGTAGTTGAGACTGTTTGTTAAGTTAGACAAAAGCAATGTTTCAAAAATGCACGATTCTCAATCGGATGAGTCAATCCATTGAGTTATTCTGTCAGAATGAATTAGAATAGACAGCTGTGCAAAAAGCGGGCGCATTTGAAGATAAATTCGGATGCGTAACTGGGAACGACGAGGTCGTTCTGAAGCAGCCGTCATAGTGTGGAATGGCAAACTACACAGCGGAAACTGGTGACTGCGCTGATATCTTATAGAATAAGTGTCACCAACGCAGAACGAACGACACAGCGATAAGAAGATCCATATCTCACCTTAACAAACAGGCGTGATAATTGGACGATAGAATTGCATTGGACAACCTTAGTTCAGTGGAAATAAATTGAAATATCCCACCAAGTCCTTCCAATTTCAAGCGACTCAAATAATAGAGCGGTGGAATATACGAATATTGAGTAGAGTTTTCCATGGATTTGAGAGTGGAAGACGTCGGATTCCTAGTGATTTGATTTACCAGAAATCTGCTCGGGGATAAATTATGAATTGTGAGTCGCTCAAAAGTGCTACGGAGGATAATACATTTTGCACTTGCGGGTTTTGAAACTGAATTTGTATGGTAGCCGCGGTACAGCAAAAAATGTTTTTTACTATCGTGAATGTAGTTTCCAGTGATGTAGTGTGGACAAAATAACTTGAGAACTCTGCATCCGATGTATCGGAACGTATGCAATGTCGAAGCGATAACTCACGAGGGACGATGGTGATACGGTGCTAGTCGACACACGAAGTGCTCCGTTAAGATTGCGAGAAGACATAACTAGGTCAATACTCGACTGAGGACGACCAGAAAGCATTTCAGAAATCTGAAAGAAACGAGGAAACGGATTCATATAGACATCTGACGGCAACAGAAAAGTCACCGTAACACTGTATTCTTCTGTGAGTCAAGGATTGGAAGTGCTGAAATTAGCCAACGGAAGAGCCAATGTTAGCAACCATTAAAACGAAGACCCTCAAAATGGGAATATTTGGTCAACTTGAGATTCGGAATGTGCAGATGTGCGGCCACGTAGAATAAAACGGAACACGTCTTGGAGGTCGAACGCCAGAATGTATTGCTGAATCGGACATGTTTCCGAACCAGTTGCATTATGAACTGCCTGCAACTGATAATGGACGCTCGCCGAATGTCTTCTAACAGTGTTAGGCGGACTGTAAGCGACTGCATTACACACCACTGTACTGAGTTACAGTCATGAATGTCATGATATTCCGACATTTTTAGGTATCCCTTTCACCACAATGAAACGTTCAAAGTATAGCAAGTGCATTCTGAATGGTTAACGCATGCATTTTAACAACGTTGAGAACAAACTTCATCAGAACCGGTAATGTGTGTATGCTGGACAGAATTCAACGTGAAGCGTAACAAACTGAAATCTGGCGTTGAAGACGGGAGTCTACAACAACTGATATCCTTCATTTAGTTGGAGGTAACCTCGTTAAAACTGTCCGTGGTGCAAATGCTGACAGTGTCTACAGTCGCTGTACAACATGGTGACACTAGCTAGTAAGAACGACTTCATTGGAAACCGCAGTAATGTGGACATGCAATTCACCGAATGTGTACAACCGAATGTATATTCTAAGCCTGAGCCATCAGTCTGTTGTATTTGTATAGCCATGCTCCATGCTTGTGAACTCCCAGAACATTCCAGTGTTCCAACGAAAGGTACTAGTTCCGTACATCACTAGCTAAGTAAGCCGTACAGGTCTTTATTCCGGCTTATACAGCTGCTGGTCAAAAAGCAATCCCTGAATCAGTTAGTCAACTTCATCTCAATTTTCATTTGAATGCTAACAGATACATATTTCTAAACGATACTTCTAACCCGCTTATATCAGAACTCACCACCCATCAGAGGCTGTTTCGTAAATTGTGCATTTGGTGGTTTAGGCTCGACAAACCATACAGACAGTAAATCTAGTTAACAACACTAGTTTCTAGTGCCGCACAATCACGATACACAAATAATCAATGACCTGTTCACAGTATTCCTTTATGTGTTCACAACGTACCTCCGCCTGATGTGCTAGTGGGCTGGTGGCGTCTGTGGGTAACACTTCCTGATTGCCTTGCCTTCTTAACGAGAGACGTATTCATATGCATGCCTGAAAACAACGTTTTGATTCTGTGAGGTTGGTCAGAACTTTGCAAACTGTTCTTCGAAACGTATCGAACGTTTTCGAGTTTCTCAATCAGCGGAAATAGAAATAAGTGCCAGCATTTATTCTGAAAATTATTCACTAGAGATGTATGGTGATAAGCTAGGACAATCCTTCGTGAAACCACTTCGGCTTTTATCAGTGACATACCAAAAGGCGTTCTGAGTGCAGCATTTCATCGTTGTTGATCATACACATTTCGACTGCATAATGTCTCAACTGTCTAACGCACCTACATAATCGTGTTTCTGACAGGGCTGCCACAACTACGCACTTTTGTACTGCGGCTATTACAGGACAGGTTTCGGATAATCTCCACAAGCCCGTTTTGTCAGATTGGTTACTTGTTCCCCAACAGCTACGTGCAGGAGATAAGGTGAATCCAAATCACCATAGCCAAACATGTACATTCAACCCACGCGACAATGTGATCCCTTCTCTCCAAAATCACCCCAATCAACACTGACTTCCTAAAACTTACCTCCATTGTTAGCATAACCACAACGAAATCGTGTTTGTAATTTGCACAATTGCATTGATCTCGTACTATTTGTGACCGAATAACTTCGCCTTGCTGCTACTCCATTTGACAATATTTATACCAGCTCAAGATGAGAATTCCTCACAGAAATGTATACTAATGGCTTCCTCATTTGGTTAATTGCATGTTTCAAACTTTCAATAATGATCAACTAGTTGCGGCAGTTTGAGCAGAAATAATTGCTTTGAAACCAAATTAAGCCAGTGGGACTGTCTAATAATTCGCGTCTATGGCAGGGCGTTATCTATCATTTCCATATCTGACGGATATACCGGATCGTACTAAGACCACCACTTCGGAGTAAATCGCCGTTGTGAATCGTCAACCGCGAAAAGTGACATAAGCCCGCTCAAGCATCTGCTTCAAACAATTCAACAATGATTTTCTTTTTCCAGTCGGATACAAGAAGTCCTCGACCCAACAATTAACCCGAATAACAACAAGAGCACGCGGACTTCCGCTTTCTACTCCAGACTGTACTACAAAAATTTAGTTCTGTACAGGCGTTGCCTGTCTATTCCATATACTGGTTGACATCCCATTGGTCGATCATAGCACAGCCACTCTACTCACACTGTCCACTTTACGATGGAGCCAATATTGAGAATGTGTCAGGAATCGGATCAGGCACTGGTTGAGCGCCCCTAGTAACAGCTTCGTCAAACGCATCCTTTCAGTGTAATTATTTCGGTCCGCGAACTCCACGTGACACATATCTCTGAAGGTTTAACTGATGATTGCTTGTGGTGCACATGTGATGAAATTGAATGCTATGGTATAGCGATCTGAGCGCGTGGTTGTGACAATGAATCCTTGGAAACAATTGACTTCTGAGTCATTCTCTATACAAGACGCAGACCCACTAAATCTGTTGACGGAGTAACTACTGTTCACAAAATGAACGTTTGTTTTGTCCAGGTGTGCGTCTGAAGTATTTGTGTCGGGTGTACCCTGAAAACCACCTTACTCAGTGGAAACACCAAATACAAGATGGCTGCTACATACTGTTTCCAAATGACCGAATCTGTCCGTGACCGTTGTTCAAAGGTATAGATAGAGTGTTTTGGTGGGTTATGATACAATTCTACCATGCGGCTCAGCTACAACCATTGCCTTCCACACGAACGTCTGTTTATGCGTATGTTATTGTGACTCACTGAATCGTTTCCGAATTCCACACAATTTACTTGTCACTTACAACTGTAGTGTTCCATTCAACAGTAGGTGCATGCAATCACAAATTATTGCAGTGTATGCTGGGGCATGATCATTACATACACACACACGCACACACAAAACACGAGTCGAGCATGTTCGAACGAGCAATCGGCAAACGGCGCTGGATCATTGTCAAAGAAAATTGATCGTGTTTTACACAATCGGGAACGAAAGCTTTCACACTCATGAGAATGTGACCACTCAGACAGTTGTGGTAAGACATGGCGCTGTTGCTCCCAGCTTAATATTGTAGAACAGCCCGGCCAACTATTTTCACTTGCTCTCGTTTAACTGATCGCCTCTCCTCATCTTTCATTTGAGTGATCTATCCGAGGATAAGATATGCTGCTACCTGGCTGGCTGGTGTCGTTTTACCCATTTAGGTCAACAGATGAAAATATCCCTTTTAACAAATTTGGTTCACTTTTCCACGCTGTCATTGTCTATTCATATTTTTGCCCTATTGGTGCTCTGTGCATCAAAAGATTACATACGATCATTGTTATTCGTTATCGGATAACACTTGTCTCGTTACGTATTAAATTAATTGGGTCACAGTATCTATATCCGTTTATATTTCACCTTTGGTGTTCCGAGCATCAAGAATTATGCACTCATTATC
>LOND01002448.1:33393-44060 GCA_014220965.1 Paragonimus kellicotti
TAGGTTAACTGAAGTGTACGTGACAGATTTAGAGGGGAATATGAAGAATCATTCTGGAAACCGATCTGTATTCACCTCGATAGTAGATGGTTCTCGTCGGAACTGACTTATGGAACTGTGTCAAGTAAGGATTGATGTGGTTTGGTAGATTAAGCAGCTTGTGGATATACTGTTGAAAACGTTCTCCATACTGCATTGATTTGATTATCCGGATTTGACCGAGTATACGCAACAAGATAAATGATGCAGCAGACTTGAGCGAGATGGGCGTAAAACAGATCTAATTGAAGAATCACAGTTTACTTCTGCGATGGTAAACGAGATCAGCTTGAATGCGTCTTGTGTGAGTCTATTTTACTCATACATGTGTACAATTGAGAAGATCGACGCCAGTCATCCTGACGGAACATATTCGCTTGTTGGCTACAGTTACTTGATTGAACTATAAATAGTGGACAACTTCTGCGCAGGTGTTGGACAATGTGCTGGATTTTGTTAAGCAAAAGGCATTTTCGTTTTCTGGTTGTGTAGGGATGTCAGCCTGACAGGTGACTGATACTTGACACGGTGACTTGTTTGGGGAAATACCGAAATCAAGTAATTGACTTATTTGTACCCAGCTCTAGTTTCCACGCGGAAGCAAAAGTGTCCGAACTGAGAACACCATGGAATTTATCTCTCGAGCACAATTGTACAGCATATCACGAACAATGTAATAAAACAAAAGTAATGAGAAATTGATTTAGTGACAACCACCACGTCCACCAGAGTTTAAATGAGAGTCAGGATTGTTATAGTTTCTGCGTTGTTTATCTGATGTGTTCAGACAATCAGAACTTTCGTGGTTCGTTCTCAACATCATCATTACCTGGAGGACTTGAACATGGAATGGCCTCAGAAACATCGATATTGGTAAACCGCCCGAGCAGAAGTTGATCTATGTGTCTACGATGGACAGATCTATCATCTGAATCAAGTATGCGACACATTCGAATACCCAGGTTATTGAGCACAATTCCTCGAGATGATCGAAGGTCATTCTCACGATGATGCACGACCTGGCTGATTTCACACTAATCATGTTAGTTTAGGAGTTAATACATCAAGAAGTTATCCACACCATTCTCCAGTGCTTCAAAGTTAGGTGAGTTGATAGGCATTATCTCACTTTCAGAATACGCACAAACTTCTCAGCGACACGGTTTGATTCAGGTTGCCTTGATGCAATGATCAGATGTCGACATCGTACCTTCTTCAGCCAGTCTTCAAACTTCATCGCAGTGAAGTGAATGCCATTATCAGTGACCAAAGCACATGATATTCCTTCCCGACTGAACATTTCTTGCAATGTATTGAGAGTGAAGTCCGTAGTATTTTTGAGTGTCAAGAACCCAATCAGAACGAGGAAATCAGAAGTGGCTGATTCAGTACACAGTTGCCAACATTCCTGTCCGGACTCAGCATACCGAGATAAATAGTCAGCGTAAGAAATAAATTTCGCAATACGCTGCTGGATGTTGCATGATACGTGGCCAAAGAAACACTCCATCACTGAACCATAGCTGCAAAATATATACCAAGGGATTCATCATGATTACGCGTGCATTTATGAGCTTCATGAGCAGTAACTGAAGTGAAATAAACATCGAACTAGTATCTGTGACGTCTGGTGATCGCCCAGTGAACAACGAATGCTTCCTTGTGGGTTTGTGCATATCCACGCTCCGCTGAACGGAGACGTCTAGAAATGCAAATAACAGGATCATCCTCTTTTCCAGCACAACTTCAATACCCGTTGGTGATGCACCAGTAATCAATATTGATGGAGAGAACGTACGTAATAATAATCGGAAGACAGAAATTTCAACAGAACTCAGGGAGTTCGTTCACGTGAGTGGATCCCAACAAAATTATTTTGAGGAAGATGATCGAATGAAGTTTGCCTCGTCACCGAATTCAGGAATGAATCAAGAATAATACTGAAGAGAACTCACTAGAAACGAAACGCACCAAAAGCCTTTGGAGTAAATGCCCTAGATGGAAGTAAACATCGATCAGGATCAGTACGATAACCATTCTCATCAACGGGAAACCCCAAACAATAGAACTTGGATGTAACACAACGCATTCAGAAGAATTGACTACAGTATTCATAGAGCAACTACGTTTGAGTAGAGCACACAATCGTCATCATTAATGAGCATAGTTGGTGCATGCAAAGTAATATCATGTTGGTAAATAGAATCACGTTTTAGATTGGCAGTATTGATGTTCATAACATCTTGAAATATAGCAGGTGATACAATCAGACTGAATGGCAGAACATTACGCCGAAACAATTCGAAATGACTATTGATGGTTGCTGGAGCATTGGAAGCATGGCCAAGTGGAATCCGTAAAAAGCGTTCTAGAAATGGAGATTTGAAAAACACTTTGAGACATGGAATTGATTCAGAATGTCCTCTGGTCAAATAGTGGCACACCCTCTGGGCGAGAGGAGTCTGTTGAATGTGAGTCGGTAATCACCGCAAGTTCGAGGCGTTTTACCGTCACGTTTAAGCAAAGTCACAATGGGTGTAGCCCAAGTCGAAGATTGCAGAGAGGTCGATAACCGTTTTCTAAAGTTGTCCGAATGTTTTTCTGATAAGTCCACGTAACCCGAAATGGATGATTCGTCACTTCATAGAAATCAGATTGCCTTTGGGTTCAAGTGAAATTGCTTTAATACACATACCACCAGAATCTCTTGAACACTTGATGGAGTAAGTTGTGGAATTGTGATTCACGTGAATCGGAAAAATGGAACAGAGATGTTCAAAAGTTTCATATTTTTGAAACCAACGATCGATGGCCCACAATCACTACCTAAAATGTGGCAATTGTTGAAACTGGACTGAACATCAGAAAGTGTGATTTTACAGGAAACAAGATGTGTTACAGCATGTGCAATGATAAATTTCACAGAAACCTCAGAAGGCTCTATAATTTCCATCTTCAGGCACTTTACGAAACCTACAGAAATGCATGGTTCAACGCTACCAGTGTCCACAATGAATGAATGCTCAAAATAATTAACAACTAGATAGGTTCACTTAGTGTGACTGGTATAATCAACACTAACTAACAGGCACGAACCATGTAATGTAAGTTGAAACTCAAGTTACCGTCGTTACAACTGCGTTGCGTGAAAAGACTTTGAACTGTGACGCAACGGATTGAGTGTGGCTGACTCTATCTCACCTATGTCCAGTGGCGCTTCGAATCCAACAAATCGACTGGGAATGTTTGCTATCACGACTTACAGTTGTTCCATTGTCGGGGAGCATTTGAATCAGGTGCACGTTGATCACTACCAAGTGCATTTCGAATATTAACCTTTGACCAGCCGCCCCCTCTGCTGATCTTCTGATCGTCTCACACTGTTGTTGTATAAAATCATCGGTTCATTTCTCACAGCAGCTTTGACATCCTGATACTGTTCGCGAAATGTTCCAGCTGACTGGCAAGCTTTTGTTGCAGATCACGCAAATGCATTCCAGCGATCAAACGGTCACGAAGTCTAGTTTGCAACTCGTCTTCGAAATTGCGCCGAACCATTTCGAGGAGGAACTGTCTTGATATCCTGATTTTCTTCTCTCACGAGCATACAAAATCCGGCTTGTGTAGCTGCTTCAAAATATACAGGTCGAACATGTGAAAGCAGCAGTTTCTTCAGAGATTCTTAGGATAGAAAAATTGGTGGATACGGAATAGACAAGCTTTCACCAAACTGGACGCATCTTCACCATTTACGGTGAGGATGTAAGCAGCTTTCCCTCTGCCTTCAGCGTTTAAGACGTGAGACACTATATTTCGAAGCGTTCTCAATAGTTTTCGATTGCCCTCGACAAATTATGAATAGTCAGAATTCCAAGTGGTTAAGAGTTCATCGTAAGAAGTTGCGGAAATCCGGGACGCCAATTGTGATATTTGGAGAAATACAGAAATCAAGTAGTTCACTTAGCTGCACCCCAGAACTAAATTTGACGAAGTAGTAATAGCACCCGACCATTCTCATTGCGAAGGGAACTTTCTTTGGTGACCTCACCCGACTTACCTGTCTCAAAGTGTTGACCCGCCAAACTACAGGAGATGGGGCTTTTGGGAAATCAAATTCAGAGACGATGGATCGATACTCTGACTGTAACAGTGGAATGCGTGTTCAGTCCGGGGTTGTGTCAAATAAGACAGTGGTGTCTGACCCCGGTCACTGGTCAGTGCAGTGGACATGTTCGAGGCTACATCAAGCGTTTGAAGTATACGAAAATTCTATTGACCGTATTGGGCAATACAGCGATGGCGATGACCAACGTTAACGAGATCGGAATAACCTTTTGTTTGCGGGCACCATTTCGAAGGCCCTTCTTCTTCATTAGGAATATATTGGTGTCAAAACTACACGATTAGTTCATCTGTGTGTTCACAGTGAAGTGCGTCGCAGTGGCGAGTCTTTATGACCCATGTTAATGAGACATTTTGAACAAAAGCATGGTTTTGTTCTCGGATCCGGTCTAAAAGGTGAGATTCATGATTAGAATGTACACAATTTGTTAGGTTGACAGGGAAAAGAAAATTGTTCGGGATATTAGTGGTGAATCGTTTGAACATCAAAGTAACGTAAATACCAACTGAAATTTATCATTTGCCTATCCGGAAAAAATGATAACTGTTCACGCCTGAGACGTTGCCTGCAGTTACACAATCATTTTGGTGAAATGTGTACTGCGTCATGGTTAATTTCAGGAAAAATCTCAGGACTATGCATCCTTGATAGCATTTATCATGCGGTTCTACTAATTATGTCTCAACAGTCTCTGTGGGAGATTCAAATAGACGCGTACACAATATTTGCGTAGTTTAGATAGACGGCTGTGACTGTCTTTCATGTGCCCTTACGGTTCAATTTCCAGTGTTGCGCGTCACCATAACATCAGGCAATGAATAATTCCATCTAACAATACAAACATGAGGTGGGTGCCACAATAATTTCCTCCAACAATCCTCCCAATATTCTATGGTTCAAGAGACAACGACGGTCTTGAGCGAGGAGTGACGTAGTACGCTCTGTTAACCATGGGTTTCAACTTACTGCTCATTCATTCCGAAAGCTAACGTGATTAATTTTGTTACAGCCACCATAAAGAGACGAGAACTTTGGTCAGCATTCCCACAAACTCCGTTGTTTTGGTCTAGGGCAAGTTTTTCATTGATTCTGAACGGACATTATTGAGAAACTAACAGTATGATTAGGAATGTCTTAATAAAGGCAACTTCTGCATGTTGTAGCTTGCGTTCTCGCCTTCAACACAACAGTGGATAGACGGGCCGAAATTGCTTTAAGTTTCTGCCACCCCTAGCAGATTCGAAGGTTGCTGACTCGATTGTATGAATTGTGTTACAACCCATAGTATGTTGCCTATGCAGTCTCCTACCTGACCATACAGGAACATGTGGTCAGTTGCGCGGAGTAGACTGTGGCTAACCGGAAGAACAGGAGATGCACAATTAAACCTGTTCTAGCCACGAGAGGTTCAGAATCGGGAGTTTCTGGTTGCATATTCACATCACGTGTGGACAGAGTTCAGATGTTAATCTGGAAAAGGGCAATAGCTCAGATCATTTCGATGCAATGATGTCAGTTAAAATTCAAAATCCGTTTTGCATGGTCGAAGACAGAATGACAGCCTAATTTGTGTTGCTGGGAACATTTCGTGGACAAACCCTTCTGTTTTTCGTTTACGTCAATGTCTCATAAACGTAGTCCTGTTCGAACTATCTTTGGAAATTTCGAGTGAATGCACACAGAAGTCAGTGTATTCAACGCCTCAGCATGTCCCTAAAATGTGAAACCAACGAACGTTTATGAGAAACGAAAATCAAGCGTCATGATCGCTTCGTAATCCACAATTCTAAGCTTGCCACTCATGGGTTACTAAATGTAAGTAGAAAGGGAATGATTGGTTTAGACATGTATTAACTCTACAGCTAAGTTTTAATTTTTGCTTCCATAGTCAACGAAATGTCTTCCGACGTTTCGGCCACATATTTTATCTTTCAATGCGATAGAACAAAGCGTTCGCTTCGTGTTATGAAAGTCGCAATCTACAACCGTGTGCATCTTGTGCCCAGTTGTTACTCTTTTTGTTGCCTCAAAAGCTATGCAGTTGGGTGAACCCTACCACTGTGGTAGGAAGCTCATTCATGATTTTCAGATGAACATAACGGTTACCAGCAACTTGATATTCTGCCTTCATTGCTATCCAGACGGATGGATCATTTCAAATAAGAATTGCATTCTACTAATGTGGATTTCTTGTCCCAATGAGACGTTTCTGGGAAATCATTTCAGGTTCATCGTGAAGTCATGTATACTATGAGGTCATTGGCGCGATGGTCACTAAAACTTCCTCGTGAAAGCTTGGCTGAATTTCCTGCGCCTGCCGTGGCAACGATATGCACTACTGACGTATAATGGGAATGGCAAATTAAAGTATAACGTTTCGTTTTGAGAGGGATAAGCTGAATTTTTTGTGAGAAAACGACAGCTGTGAGTGTTGTTAACTCCACATAAGTGCAGACGTTTAACTCGTGAGACTTGCAACTCGTTCACAGCTTACTTCTCTACCCTACAGCAACTAGAAATATTCGGTAAGAAACAGTACCTCCAGAAAGTTGGATGACAACCTAAAAACAACCTTATCCTCCAAACGGCTCCCGTTCGCCGTTCAGCTCAACGTGCAAGTTCGTGTGCTAACATTCGCTTTCACGTTTACAATCCGGTGAATAAGAGTTGAGGTGCGTGAAGCATGTGTTCCGAATCTGAGTGTCAACATCATCCGCACACCAACAGAGGGATGTTTGATCGTCCCCTATGTCATACCGCGCATGTCGTGAGGATTAGGCTTCAGTGAAATTAAGGCGGAATGAACAGTAATCCCGCATCATAATTAAATAGCATATTAAAAACCAGTTTCCCGGACAGATCAGCGAAGTGACAAAGGCTTATTCGCAAATTCACATTACGATCTCCCGATCAAAAGAATGGAAAAAGCAGCATAAATTTTGCTTGTCAACTTTATGATATTTGTTTATAGAAATGAAACAGTATAATGTATGCACTTGTGAATATGTAGCAGAAGCAGGTCTATCCCATGTCATGCAGTGTAAGTTCAGTCGTCTCATTAGTTCAGTTGAAACACGTTTGATCTTAACTGGTCTCACTTGATTCTGTCCCGTCCCCAATATTTTCATTCGTCCACAGATGTGCCCGTGATACCGCATGCCGCTCCGTGTATTACAATGGGCTGATTGGTGTATGCTTCCGAACCATGTATGCGGATTCACTTCTCGCTGGAAATCTAGCGACAGTGGAAAACGGTTGGACGCGCTTTGCCAAAACTGCTATACCTACACTCCACAAAATTCCATAAGAATGAATATGGGCATTGTGTTCATTCATTGGGCTGGTTTTGTTATAATCACTTGAGTGGTGGATGAACGTCATGACTGGTTGCAATGTTTGTTTGCTTGCAATGCATATGATTCATTGTGTTAATAAGAAACTCGGAATGTGTGCAGTTGGTTTTCGTTATATTTCCGTCAACTTCGTAATGTTGTTCGAACTGCAACAAGCCGTGTTTCTGAGCAGCGTTCAATATTTCTATTAGTAACGTGAGATTCAGTGCTTTGGGTTTAAACGTTTTTTTCCGAATCTGTTTACGATGGATCCCATACATAGAGCATATGACAGCTATTAACTTTAGAAGTAAGTTTTTGAGGTACGGCTTTATTGCAAGGAGTATCGTCACTCGTAGGCACACTGCCACAGCCACAACTGAACAGATAACTTTGTAGGTAGATGTCTATTTGGGACTGAACCAAGTTAGACAGGTTGGAGTGTACAGGATAGAAAAATCTGGCAAAGGGTTACAATGTTAAATGAAATAGCGAATCCCTCGAAATTGCTTGGCGCCTGTTGACCAGAACGGTAGTACCATTTTGCAGGATGAGGTGCGGGATGTCGCTGAACATCTGGTTACATGATGGTCAACTTATGGCAACAAACAGCCTTTTGATTACGTAATAGATTACACGGGACGCGAAAATAATGAGGATACAAAATTGCATGAGTCGTAATTTGTGACAAATGAGAAGTGAGTTTGGACATTTGAGTTTGTACAGGAGTGATTTTGAATGAGCAGGTCAACTTGTTAGTTTTAATTAGTACATTGCCTCAGAAAATAAAAATGTTGGCTCAAACGTTCTACATGGTAGTTACCACGAGTGGTTTCCGAGCTTTATGTATACTGAGTTCACGCTAGTAAATGTAGCCACCAATAGCACTGCGTGTGTCCATCAAAATGAACACAATGGTTAGAAGAAGGTGAAACAAACTATCAATGGTTCGTATTATTCGATACACAATTCCGAACGACCAGGTGCAAACGAAGGGTCGCAGGTGACAGTTTTGAGTGGTTTATAGGTTCACGCACGGTTAGTCCACGGAGGTGGAGCTTGAAAGTTTGTTGTAATCAGCAGCAATTTGCATGAACTTCTGTCACCGCAACTGCAGGGCTTGTTCAAACGTTTTTGAGAACAAAACAAGATAACGTAATTGAATGGCAATCAATATCCCTGCGGCTGGCATTTGCTGTGTGGCCATCATGGATGGTTGAGGAAACCTTGCACTGCAGACAGAAGACCAGCCTTCGGATCAGCGCGATCACGTATATCTGCATAACACACAGATGCTGCGCTGTCAGTGGTTCCCATTCAACTCGATCCGAGCCAAGCAAGATTATGTCATTCGGTCTGAGTGGCTGAACAGTTGGTTGTCCGACCCATATATTCCACAGCACAATTTCAGGAGAAAAGGGTGCATAGGCTTAGGCTAGATATAAAGAGGCACGATGTTATTTCAGCATTCAGCCTACGGTCGAATGTCACCATCTGATACAATTGAGGAGGGGGTCTTTCTCTCACGACGTCACTTTCGGACAGCATGTGCATGGTAATGCTTCTTGTTCCGTTTCCATAAACGGACGACTTATATGAACGACGGTCATGTTTCGGGTTATGATGTGGTAAGTTTGGTCACGTTTGCTTGACAGATTAGTGATCGATTCTAATCATTTTTCCGTCGTATCTGCATGATGGATCTCTCGTGTTCTGACGGGAAGATATCGAGGAATGTTACGGTTTCCGTTCGAACAGCAACGAAGTCAGTAAAACACGTACACTGTCCAGTTCACGTTGATTTGTGAGGATTCCAGCGTTGTGAAGTTGCATCTGGTTGTCTTCCCATTCCATCTATCTAGACAATGGTACGTGTTATCAAACTCTGTTTCAAAGGTAAATATGATGGGAAGAGGTGATTGATCAAATGATTGTCCAGAGTGGGTTCTGTTCCTGTTCCAGCAAACCCATCGTCTACATATTGTAGATAGTGACATGTTCTCAATGGCACGCCTCAACCTTTGGCCATGTCTTGCTTACCAGCATACATTATGATATGAAAGAATAACAGAACAGGACGCCAATAATAGTCAACCGTCCTTAAGCTAATATCTGTCTGTGTACATTCATCAGGAAATCTCTCACTCTGGTCGGCAGATTGTCTATGACAGTTTGCGCCATCCAGTGTGTTGACCAGATGGTTGTCAACCATCTTAAGAATGAATAATTTGCTTCTTGATTCACTAACGTTCCATTGCAAGGTATGATCGACTATCTGTGCACCTATATCGAGAACAACCGAATTGATGTGGGAATCACGAGAGAACAATTGAGAAAACTATTGTTGTTTTGCACCTATAATGTTCAATTTCAATTTGATGGAGATTATGCTGGCAGAAAGATGGAGTAGCAATGGGTTCCTTCTAGGTCCGCTGCTCGCAGATTCATCTATGGTCAAACCAGGGATCGTTGAACGTAATCACATCGCAACTAAGTGCAACATGTGCAAACGGTTTGCGAACGATAATTCGTATCTTCTTTCAAACGATGGTGATCCACGGGTCATGATAGATGAGTTCAACAAGGCGCATCCCGAATATAAAGTTACCTCTCGAGCTGAAACATCACAACAGATTCTCATTCCTAAATGTCGCGTTGCCTCGTCAATCAGGGGAAGAACAATTGAAAGATCAATTCATAGGAAATGAACGTGGACGGGTCAATACACACATTTTCACAGTTTTGTCCCGTTGAAGTACAAAAGAAATTTGGTACGTTGTCTCTTGAACAGAGCGCAAAAGATCTGTACACCGGACACTCTCCAGAAGGAGGTACGATATACTCGGGAAACTCTCATCAGAAATGGATACCCTGAGAGATTCGTAGACAAAACTCTGCGATCCGGTACAATACTAGAACTCGTCCAGACAACGGAGATAAAGCCGGCCAACATCTGTTTTTCGTATAGAGCTGAGGCTAACAGTGGAATAATTAGCCGTAGACTTTCAAACGAGGTCGAGAATGTCTGCCCCGAAACGAGACTTATCGTATCGTTGGACACCTCCCCGGTAATAAAGTCACGTCCTAATGAGAGTTTGTCCAAGTTCTCTTCGTCTTTCTGTATTTAATCTCTCACCTGTTGGTGTCAAACAGGTTACGTTGGGAGGACAACA
>LOND01002448.1:46897-68644 GCA_014220965.1 Paragonimus kellicotti
GAAGAGGTGATTGATCAAACGGTCGTCCCCAGTGAGTTCCGTTTTTGCTCCGTGTTTGATAGAGCAAACCTATCATCTACATAATGTTGATAGTGACATGTTCTCAATGGCACGCCCCAACCTTTGGCCATGTCTTGCTTACCAGCATACATTATGATATAAAGAATAAGGGAACAGGACTCCAATAATAGTCAACCGTCCTTAAGCTGATATCTGTCTGTGTACATTCATCAGGAAATCTCTCCCTCTGGTCGGCGGATTGTCTGTGACAGTTTGCGCCATTCAGTGTGTTGACCAGATGGTTGTCAACCCTCTTAAGAATGAATAATTTGCTGCAGTTCAATTATGCTCTCAACTTTGTTCACCAGCAATTATACAGAAGCGTGACGCATACGATGAATTTAACACCACAATCAAACTGGAATGTTACCGTAGCACAGTTGTAGACTGACAAGTCAAATTCGAGATAAACCAGGTAGAACCGGTGAATGACACGTGGTCTGGTCTTACTGATGGTTTCAATGATGGAAGCGGCGAGAGAAATTACCCGTTTTGAGCCGACCTGCTTCTTTTGGATCTCAATTATATGAAGAAGAATTGTGCCCTGACTACCGAGATGAATGATGACTTGCAACTGCCCATTTCACTCAAGACGAATGACCTTGTCCTGAATACAAAACAAAATGGGTTTTTCTACGTAATTTTGACAGTAAATCGATCAGACATGTTTTATTGGTGACACTCAAAAGTTAACACAATGTGAGCTGAATATCCGGTATTAGAATCCCCATAGTGAGAACCACTAAACATTCTATAAGACGGATCGTGAAGTCATTGCTTCCTAGTATGTATCACTCGAGAACAAAGCCAGACAGAAATTGTTGAGGCTGTTTCCATTTGATGCACGATCCGGGTCAACCTTATGAGAAGTGGATAGTCAGAAGCATGTCATCGTTAGAGTTCAAGTTTTGTTTTAAGTTTTCCTCTACTCCGATTTCCTGACCTACAGCATGTGAATTTGGAATTCATGCACAACATTCCCTTTATCGTTCACATTATCCATGACAACGTATCTGCCAGCAGGATTTCCTCATAATATGGTGCTTATGCAGTATTCCTCCCTCTGTAAACACTGTCTGTTTGTTTCATTATTTGCTGCCAGTATTAAAAACACTTGCAGTAATCTCACGTTTATTCTTATTACAATGTCACCTCGTTATGTACTGAACCGCGTCACTTGATATCAGTTAACCTGTTGAATGCAGAACAAACTCTTGTATCAGTTGTATGGGATGAATGTGTTTTGACTGCGAAGCTTTCATGGATAGCCCCTTACGACGGGTGTGCACTACACGATGCAACTTGTGAGACACTGTAACTCCGGATCCATAGGTATATCAGTCACATCTACTCTCTGTGTAATCGCACAACATGTTTCCATAAAATATTACAAGCTTGGCTTATAGTCCACAATGAATCTCAAACTTCCATCGTCCAGTTTACCTATGGAGATATTCAGAAAATGCATGGTCACCTGACTGAAACAATAGAATTATATCAAGTGTAGCATCTGCATGGAAGTAATTACATGTGTGTACTGCTGACCCAATATCTGCCGCTGCGTGTGTCTGTGATACAGCGTTGATAGGAAGCCATTTGATCTACCGTAGTGCTAATTAATCACCGTTCACATTTACTCGCATAGCGTCCGCAGTTCCTATAATTTATAAATGCACTAGTTTTTCATGTATGTCATGTTCATTGTGCGTGTAGACCACTTGCTAATTGTTCTACTCTAGAACGCACTCCGTCCTCCTCTGCCTCACCTCCTTTTTCACGTACGTGTGGTAATCCAGTTGTGACAACACAACTCCCAGCACAATAAATAAACCGAACTTGCTGGATATCTCCTCTCTTTTCCAGCCTAACCGGGTTTAGTTGTGGAGAAAGTTGTCATGATAAACAGCTATGTCATTGTTTATGCCTTCTGAACGTTGTTCATTCCTTTTCCCTAATGTGCTTGGAACGGGTCGATCGACCATGTTTTTAGAAGCAGTGTTGTCGAAATAACGATGAACAGGTCAGTCGATATCTTGAATCGCTCCCGCAAACGCATATGCAACCCACCATTTGGACCAGCAGCCTATATATGTAGTCGGTGTTATAATCATCATGATTACCCCGAATCGCCTAAACATACGTAGCATGTTGCCCAAGTCTTGCCACAAAATTGTCTTCTTCTCGAACAAGTATCTTCAGTGCAAACACGTCTGGCCCGATCATATGTAGCACGACTGGAATGTTCCGAACGCAATTCTTCTCTCAACCCCATTAAATTCATCAGTTATCTAAAGTGATCAGGTGTGGAGGTGAGACGGTTGAGCTTGCGAAATGAAACATCCAGTCGCGTCGGTTGAGAACATTCTGCAAACAACAGTGACCAAGACTACAGTTGCCGCTTTGATTTACAGAAGTCAAATCAGGCAGTCGTTTCACAATCTTGATGTTTCAGTTATGTTTATGTTTACATTGTCTCTAACTTTCATTGTGTATACATCTATACTTGATGGATACGCTTCACAACCAGTTTGAAATTTGAAAATTGCGGACCGTTATTGGATAGTTGGGGAAAAATAACTTGGTGATGCCGTAATATATTCAGCTCACTGATTCACGTTCAAAATATTTGCAGCTTTTCACCATTTGGTGCAGACGAGTCTATTTTTAAAGTTTACCCGACCACACAATTGTAAACTGCGATTATATTCTTATAGAGTAACAAAACTACACGCATATACGAGTTGCTAATTCAGAAAAGCATGAAACACATTCTGTTACTGCAACTTGGATGGATGAAACTGACATTCACCAGAATTCTTCTCATGTCTAACTAGTTGCCAGGATTTCAAAAGACAACAAGATCCCACTACGCTTCATATAGAGGTGAGGTTAACAGTGAAATAATTAGCCGTAGACTTTCAAACGCGGTCGAGAGTGCCTACCCTGCAGCGAGACTTATCGTATCGTTCGACACCTGCCCGGTACTGGTGCCACGCCTTAAGGATAGTTTGCCCAAGTTCTCTTCGTCTTTCTGTATCTACTCTCTCACCTGTTGTTGTCAAGCAGGTTACGTTGGGAGGACCACAAGGCGGCTATCGGAAAGGATTCGTGAACACCTACCGAAATGGCTTCGCAGCGGTTCGAGAAAGCCTATTTCCAGTGCGATTGGCTCCCACTTACTTGACACTGGCCATCAAATAAATCCGGATGAAGCGTTCCGAGTAATCTACAAGGTTCGTCATTCCGGCTCCAGAGCTGTCAGAGTGCGATTGTTATCAACGGCCGAGGCTATTGCTATCAGACTCCACAACCCCTGCCTATGTGCCCAAAAACAGTTCGTACAAACCCTCCACCTCCCCTGGCCAGTCATTCCACATCCACTTGAAACCCGAGCAAGCATGAACCACTCGACACTGATGAACGCATGTCTCATGACAGGCGCGTGTAACACTCAAACACATTCACCAACACTCCCACCCACCCCCAGTAGACTGTGATCCGTACCCCTCCTGTGATTTTTGATGACCTATTTGACACGTTATAATTTTCATATATATAATTCGCATTTACCTTATGTAATTGTAAGAAGCCTGATGAGAATGACCGAAAACAGCGGTTTGCAAAATTGACATCTTATGCATTCTACGGGGATCGGTTTTGAATGTGACGTTCACACACTTGTTTGCATCTGTTCGTACTATCATGTTTGGACAAAGCGATGGATAAGTGGATGTTGGAATGAACAAAGCGATGATGTAGACCGCATTTCGATGATACCTATGTAATGCTGTGTAATCCGATTGACGTCCCGTTCACAGGTGACGCAATATTTCATCCACGCCACTTCGTCGACAATGGGTTGCTGGCAAGCAAGCTCTGTTAGTAAACCAAACCTATCAACAGGCCGTCGGCTATCTAGATCAACTAAAGAATTAAGATTTCGGTGGTGGTCTTTAATTTGTGTCTGTTGGTTTTCGTGAGGAAGCCGAACTCCGAAATGAAAATCAAGAAGCTTTAAACGCCACGTGACACTCAACTGTGGACTATCTCCCTTGAACCGATCTATGACGTATGAAGAGTCGACCGGTTGGAGGGCTGCTTGTTCGAGGTGTAGACTACTTGAGAAATGATTCTGCCTATGCGGAAAGCTGTAATCATGTCCGAGGAAAGCTCGTGCAACGTGTACGTTAAACCACCGATGGATCAGTTTTACTTCAATTGCGCTTACACTGTCTTCATCACCGACAATCAAACTGGAATGTTACCGTAGCACAGTTGTAGACTGACAAGTCAAATTCGAGATAAACCAGGTAGAACCGGTGAATGACACGTGGTCTGGTCTTACTGACGGTTTCAATGATGGAAGTGGCGAGAGAAATTACCAGTTTTGAGCTGACCTGCTTTTTTTTAAGTCACAATTATATGAGGAAGAATTGTGCCCTGACTACCGAGGATGAATGATGACTTGCAACTGCCCATTTCACTCAAGACGAATGACCTTGTCCTGAATACAAAACAAAATGGGTTTTTCTACGTAATTTTGACAGTAAATCGATCAGACATGTTTTATTGGTGACACTCAAAAGTTAACACAATGTGAGCTGAATATCCGGTATTAGAATCCCCATAGTGAGAACCACTGAACATTCTATAAAGCGGATCGTGAAATCATTGCTTCCTAGTATTTATCACCCAAGAACAATGCCAGACAGACATTGTTGAGGCTGTTTCCATTTGATGCACGATCCGGGTCAACCTTATGAGAAGTGGATAGTCAGAAGCATGTCATCGTTAGAGTTCAAGTTTTGTTTTAAATTTTCTCTACTCCGATTTCCTGACCTACCAGCATGTTCGAATTTAGAAATTCATGCACAACATTCCCTTTATCGTTCACATTATCCATGACAACGTATCTGCCAGCAGGATTTCCTCATAATATGGTGCTTCTGCAATATTCCCTCTCCCTGCAAACATTGTCTCCTCTTTGATTCATCATTCGCTGCCAGTATTAAAAGAACACTTGCAGTAATCTCACGTTTATTCTTATTACAATACCACCTTGTTATGTACTGACCACGTCACTTCATATCAGTTAACCTGTTGGATGCAGAACAAACTCATGTATCAGTTGTATGGGATGAATGTGCTTAACTGCGACGCTTTCATGGATGAACCCCTACGACGGGTGTGTACTACACGATGCAACTTGTGAGACACTGTAACTCCGGATCCATAGTATATCAGTCACATCTACTCACTGTGTAATCACACAACATGTCTGCAATAAAGAGTAGTTCACAAGCTTGGCCTTATAGTCCACGATGAATCTCAAACTTCCATCGTCCAAGTTACCTATGGGAGATATTCAGAAAATGCATGGTCACCTGACTGAAACAATAGAATTAAATCAAGTGGCGCATTTGCATGGAAGAAGCTACATGTGTGTACTGCTGACCCAATATCTGCCGCTGCGTGTGTCTGTGATACAGCGTTGATAGGAAGCCATTTGATCTACCGTAGTGCTAATTAATCACCGTTCACATTTACTCGCATAGCGTCCGCAGTTCCTATAATTTATAAATGCGCTAGTTTTTCATGTATGTCATGTTCATTGTGCGTGTAACCACTTGCTAATTGTTTAACTCTAGAACGCACTCCGTCCTCCTTTGCCTCACCTCCTCCTTTCACGTACGTGTGGTAATCCAGTTGTGACAACACAACTCCCAGCACAATAGGTAAACCGAACTTGTTGGAATTTCTCTGTAATTCAAGAAGAAACTTTTCAGTTGTGGAGAAAGTTGTCATGATAAACAGCTATGTCATTGTTTATGCCTTCTGAATGTTGTTCATTCCTTTTCCCTAATGTGCTTGGAACGGGTCGATCGACCATGTTTTTAGAAGCAGTGTTGTCGAAATAACGATGAACAGGTCAGTCGATATCTTGAATTGTTCCCGCAAACGCATATGCAACCCACCATTTGGACCAGCAGCCTATATATGTAGTCGGTGTTATAATCATCATGATTATCCCGAATCGCATGAACATATGTAGCGTGTTACTCAAGTTTTGCCACGAAATTGTCTTCTTCTCGAACAGTATCTTCAGTGCAAATACGTCTGGCCCGATCATATGTAGCGTGACTGGAATGTTCCGAACGCAATTCTTCTCTCAACCGCATTAAATTCATCAGTTATCTAGAGTGATCAGGTGTGGATGATGAGACGATTGAGCTTGCGGAACAAAACATCGAGTCGGCGTCGGTTGAGAACATTCTGCAAACAACAGTGACCAAGACTACAGTTGCCGCTTTGATTTACAGAAGTCAAATCAGGCAGTGGTTTCACAATCTTGATGTTTCAGTTATGTTTATGTTTACATTGTCTCTAACTTTCATTGTGTATACATCTATACTTGATGGATACGCTTCACAACCAGTTTGAAATTTGAAAATTGCGGACCGTTATTGGATAGTTGGGAAAAATAACTTGGTGATTGCCGTAATATATTCAGCTCACTGATTCACGTTCAAAATATTTGCAGCTTTTCACCATTTGGTGCAGACGAGTCTATTTTTAAAGTTTACCCGACCACACAATTGTAAACTGCGATTATATTCTTATAGAGTAATCAAAACTACACGCATATACGAGTTGCTAATTCAGAAAAGCATGAAACACACTCTGTTACTGCAACTTGGATGGATGAAACTGACATTCACCAGAATTCTTCTCATGTCTAACTAGTTGCCAGGATTTCAAAAGACAACAGCATCCCACTACGCGAGGTATGCCAGTGTTCACGTGAACCCGACTGCTAACCTCTTGAGAATGTCTATAACTTTTAACGATTCGAATCAATTCCATACATTGATTTTGGCAGTGCATGTGTGACCAGTCTTGTGAGTACATTTTCTCGGACAACAGCTTCTCTGACACATAAATACAGGTTTTCAGTTACCCGGAATAAAACATTGCGAAAGGTCATCAACTCAGACATCATTGTTGACTTTTCGTGCATAACCAATCTTCGCCAAACCACTGCGTTTCTAGTTAATCAGCGCTCCGAATAATCTGATGCTGGCAAATTGTCATGCACCCTGAATCGACAAATGCGGTTATGCAAGCAAAGCCAACGTTGTTTCCACTGTCCGCAGAACTTAACAACATAGATCTCTGTCAG
The DNA here is from genome assembly GCA_014220965.1 of Paragonimus kellicotti. Lineage (NCBI taxonomy): Eukaryota > Metazoa > Platyhelminthes > Trematoda > Plagiorchiida > Troglotrematidae > Paragonimus > Paragonimus kellicotti. Next base: position 54,138 of record LOND01002448.1, read on the forward strand.
TCCGTGAATTCTTCACACAACATTTGTTTCAGTGATTTCTGGAGCATCCACTTGGTAAGAGGCAAGAAAATATGTACGAACGAGGCAACTGAATGTTGTTGGAATACTAACTCCAAAATGGCAATCTCTCACTATGGTTACTTCACGTTAAAAACCGCTAGAGCGTGCTAACTGAAATCCGACCAACTTTCAACTCCATGTTTTACATCACACAGCTCTAATGCTCTTTTGACCCCATGTTCCTTTTGTTGCTTTTCTGTCCAACCACTCCATCTTGCTTGCTTTGATTACAGACCACGCACCGACACAAGATGGAGGGTTGTTTCTAGGAACTGCCAATTAAACGCATCTCGAGTCTCAGTTTGTTGAGTTATCTTCGGTCAATTGCATTTTATATTGATTTCATTGGATTTGCGCAAATGTCTAGTTTGATGGTTACTTTTCTGGTACGGAAGATTTTTCATGTAATTAGTCGGAAGTTCATCTCACTCAACTCACGAGTTACAGATTGTAGACTTACCATATATAGCAAATGAAATAACACGAATTTGAGGTGAGATATGGCGTGCATCGCAGAAGAAACACAAGTTTGATTTGGAGATCTCATGATTGAGGAAAGCCAAAAACGAGTCGCTAAATACTTACCATGCTCATAGTCCTCAGCCTTACTTCGCTCTGACAATTTTATTTCTGGGATGTCAAATATTTTCCGTAAACATTCATATTTGTCAGACTCAATTAAGACTGTTTCCATGTTAACGGGCTGTTGAAATAATTCGAAACAATTATTCTCCCTTTTTGGGTTGACTTCCAACAGTCCGTCTGTTTAACTTGACTGAAACAAGATACGAGGTGGTATCTATTGTTATCAGTCAAACGTCATTAGGTTGCTGTTTAAACGGGCATGTGTAGTAATACGTATGCTCAGTGCCTGACAGATGGTCTAGTTTCCACGCATAACACGGTCAGCTTTTTCCTCCACTGGAAGCGTGACGCACATAATTGTGGTATATATCTCTCTTTAACAAAACGAGGAACACGTGAAGTGCGAACAAACGCAATTAATACGTGAACGACCGGTTCAATTTCAATAAGAAATACTTTTCAATTTTTACAATTGTTTCGTATGGTGTCCATACCGTTAGATGGTGAATGTTGTCCGTTGTTGTTGAATTCCTACTCCCCACGGATTGCAGTTGACCAGTAATTGAAAGTTGTTTTATCAGCAATAATTGTCTTGAAAAGCTTTGGACTATGAGCTGATGATTATTTCCCAAGTGTCACATGAAAATCTAGGGTTATCTATTCATTGCTTCAAATTCCCCGTAAAATTGTCTGTGCAGTGTTTCACTCTCCGGTAACAGTGTATTGGAACTCGACGGAAATTGCATTTCGAGATATCCATTCGCCCACACTAGCAGGTGGTAATGAATCTGTAGAGCGTTGGCGAATTGCGTACTGCAATATTTATTCACCGCATTAGTAAAACAACCACCCTCATTGAAGAACGTTTAGTAGATTAGCAAATATGTAGTTGCTGCAGGATTATTAGTTTGAGTTCTCTTGAATACTCCAACTATAGCTGTGCTATCTTGGTAATGTAGCTGTTGGAATCGTCAAAATTTTGTGAATTGTACCTTCCATGGAAACAACTGATACAAAATTAGTAGGTCCAGATGATCCCCAACGAATTTGAGGTCAATGGTAGAATATTTGTGCTTCGCCGAAAAATGGTCTAATATTAACCATCGTTGTTTGGTTACTTATTAGCACTACTGTTCGTCTATACCGGATCTCATAAACCTCTATGGGTATGGTGTTTAGTAATCAAGATTCGCCTGGATTAACATCGACCACCAGAATCGGAGTGATTTGCTAATGGACTTTGATCCGTGAAATCATCAGTCGATCAGACACTGTATTATCGATACCGAATTAGTTGTTCTCCATATCCTGATTACCTCACAAAATGTCGTCGATTCTATCAGATAGCTCAAAGTTTCAGAAAACGGAAAAAGATAAAGATAGAACGACAGCAATAGAGAAAAGCTTATCCAAGTTACTCCGTCAAATGAAACAAGCAGACGTTATCGATGCTTCAACTTTCGAGCGTATCAGACCTACGGGAACGGTCATTCCACGTTTGTACGGTCTTCCCAAAGTTCATAAAGACGGAGTGCCATTAAGACCGATTCTAGACATGTACAATTCGCCGTATCATGCTGTAGCAAAGTGGCTAGTGGAGATATTAGAACCGATCAAATCACGAATAACTCCTTTTAGCCTAAAGGACACCTTCGACTTTGTAGACTCAATCGATTCAGTGAATATCGGGAATGACAACATGTTGTCTTTGGATGTGACTTCTCTATTCACTAATGTTCCACTGCAAGAAACCATCGACTATCTGTGCACCTATATCGAGAACAATCAGATTGATGTCGGAATTACGGGAGAAAAATTGAAAGAACTATTGTTGTTTTGCACCTATAATGTTCAATTTCAATTTAATGGAGAGTTATACAGGCAGAAAGATGGAGTAGCAATGGGTTCACCTCTAGGTCCGCTACTCGCAGATATATTTATGGCCAAACTAGAGACCACTGAACTCAATCACATCGCAACTAAGTGCAACGTGTGCAAACGGTTTGTGGACGATAAACTTTGTCTTCTTTAAACGATGGTGATCCACGGGTCATGATAGATGAGTTCAACAAGGCACACCCGAATATAAAGTTCACCGTCGAGCTAGAACATCACAACAGACTCTCATTCCTAGATGTCGCGTTGCTTCGTCAATCAGAGGGAACAATTCAAAGATCAATTCATAGGAAAAGAACGTGGACGGGTCAATACACACATTTTCACAGTTTTGTCCCGTTGAAGTACAAAAGAAATTTGGTACGTTGTCTCTTGAACAGAGCGCAAAAGATCTGTACACCGGACACTCTCCAGGAGGAAGTAGGATATATTCGGGAAACTCTCATTGGAAATGGATACCCTGAGAGATTCATAGACAAAAATCTGCGGTCCGGTACGAAACTTGAACTCGTCCAGACAGCGGAGAAAAAGCCGGTTTTCATCTGTCTTTCATATAGAGGTGAGGTTAACAGTGAAATAATTAGCCGTAGACTTTCAAACGCGGTCGAGAGTGCCTACCCTGCAGCGAGACTTGTCGTATCGTTGGACACCTACCCGGTAATAAAGTCACGTCCTAATGAGAGTTTGCACAAGTTCTCTTCGTCTTTCTGTGTCTACTCTCTCACCTGTTGGTGTCAAACAGGTTACGTTGGGAGGACCACAAGGCGACTATCAAAAAGGATTCGTGGACACCTAACGAAATGGCTTCGCAGTGCTTCGAGAAAGCCTGTTTTCCAGTGCGATTGGCTCTGACTTACTTCAGACTGGCCATCAAATAAATCCGAGTGGAGCGTTCTGAATAATCTACAAGGTTCCTCATTCCGGCTCCAGGGCTGCTGCGGAGATTACCAACGGTCGAGGCTATTGCTATCAGACTACACATTTCCTGCCTACGGGCCGAATAAAGATTCGTACTTACCCTTCACCTTCCCTGGCCAATCATTCCACATCCACTTGAAACCCGAGCAAGCATGAACCACTCGACACTGATGAACGCATGTCTCATGACAGGCGCGTGTAACACTCGAACACATTCATCAACACTCTCAACCACCCCCAGTAGAATGTGATTCGTACTACTGCTGTGATTTTTGATTGCCTTTTTGACACGTTATAATTTTCTGTATTATTACGCATTGTAAAACTTAGTGATTTCATAAAAGCCTGATTTGAGAATTACCGAAAACAGCGGTTTGCAAAATCGACATCTTATGCATTCTATGAGGGATCGGTTTTGAATGTGACGTTCACACATTGTTTGCATCTGTTCGTACTATCATGTTTGGACGAAGCGATTGGATAAGGTCACTGTTGGAATGAACAAAGCGATGATGTAGACCGCATTTCGATGATACCTATGTAATGCTGTATAATCCGATTGACGTCCCGTTCACAGGTGACGCAATATTTCATCCACGCCACTTCGTCGACAATGGGTTGCTGGCAAGCAAGCTCTGTTAGTAAACCAAACCTATCAACAGGCCGTCGGCTATCCTAGATCAACGAAGGAATTAAGTGTTCGGCGGAGGTCCTCAATTTGTATCTGTTGGTTTTTGTACGGAAACCGAACTCTAAAATGAAAATCAAGAAGCTTTAAACGCTACGTGACACTCAACTGTGGACTATCTCCCTTGGACCGATCTATGACATATGAAGAGTCGACCGTTGAAGGGCTGCTTGTTCGAGGTGTAGACTACTTGAGAAATGATTCTGCCTATGCGGAAAGCTGTAATCATGTCCGAGGAAAGCTCGTGCAACGTGTACGTTAAACCACCGATTGATCAGTTTACTTCAATTGCGCTTACACTGTCTTCATCCGTGACCCTTTAGAGGATTTCAGGAAATTAAATTCTCTGCAGGTCGCGTGCAACAAATTCATGTTCAAACACCCTCCTCTAACACGGAACATAGCCTACAGGTCACCAACTGGCAAACTGTGTCAGGACATTTTCATACCACATAATTTCGTATTGGGTGTTCAGGACGATATTTACATGCAACTGTGACTCATAACACCCAGATTGTATTTAATATGTATCAGCTGTCGCTGCGAATAATTGTGTCAACTATCATGACGAGAACTCTCGTGAACTGTGTAGTCATGGGAATATGGTCTCGTTTATTGATACATTGTCCTAAACTGCTTTCAGTTGATTGATGATAGATTACCGCATGTGATGTTTGGAAATTGCTAACGAAATTCGTTTTGTTCCATGCTTATGTGCGCGCCTAGTTACGAACTGGAGAACGCAAGTTGGTTATGAAGCTCACATTTGGTGGAAAATAGAATAACCTAGCCTTCCGTGAAGTTGAGTATGAACGTCACCCAGCATGACCAGATGAACTTCCAAGTCCACCGTCTCTTGTCACACGGAATTTGTGCACGTCACTAACAAACTCTTTCTTGCAAATTAAGAACATAATGAATAGATGCAAACCTGCTGGAATGGTGCTCCCCTAATCTAGCGTCTGTTGAACTCTGGCCGTATGAGGGAACGATTTGGTCATCAATGAGTTGACACTTGCTCCGCAACTCAGCGTTCAATCATTGAGAGCCACGTCTGCCTATACAACAGCAATCATGCTTCATGCTTTGTGGGAAGGCGTACTTATTTTTCTCGAGAGGAAGTATTCAAACATATCAAGGCGGTACACTAAGAAGATTGGAAAATTATTTTGCCGAGAGCTTTCGAGTCAGCCAGATGAATATTTGATAATCCACTAGTTTGCTGCAAACATTGACGATGATTGAGTAGATGGCGCCTAACCTTGTTCTCGTGGCTGATACCTGAGAGGTGTTGCTGGTTCCCCGGAACTAGCCAAGCTGTGTGGCTGGACGCTGCTTCTGAGGTATGCAGCATCAACTCCCCACTGGTAGACGTACAAGCCGTTCTCGCTTTGCTCTCTAATGTACACTAAATAGACTGTGATAACAATTGTTTAGCGGACATGTCTAGTGACGAAGTAAATGAGTTAAGTCAAGCTGGAGATGTGAGGTCGTCGGTCAAAACAAACCTACGTCTTCAGCGACCAGATTTTCTATTAACACTCCCAAATTGTAATAGCACCTAAGCTTAGAGAATGATTTGCACTCTCTCCATTGGTTATTGTTCGAACCTAACAAAGAAAGGTGTTAAGTACAACCGTATTTTGAAGCCTTCTAAGTTGTACCTAGTTTTTGTGAACTGACATATATCAAGACAATTTGACTCATACAGATCTGTTCAAGAAAGACCGCTTCAGTAACCAACACTAAGCAGTGCTTGTTCAGTGGAGGCGCTGTATGCACTAGTTGAAGTTATGTTCACCTTCGCAAATGGCAGATGTACTCTAACTAGTGAATCTTCCTGCACACTATTCGTCTTGCGAGCTGTTAACAGTATGACTGTATTTGACCAATACATATCGTGTATCCGTTTGGTCGAAGTAGAGAAGCATGTATCGCAAAATGTCAAAATTTCTGTTTATTGTCATCAATCACCAAAGTAAAATCGGCAAATGTTCTGTACAAACTGCACACAGCAACAACAACAGGACGAACTAACCACATAGTTCACAACTTTCGCGTTTTAATAGTGTAGTCCGCCGGACGGGTATCTCCAATACGGTCGATATAATCCATGGACAATTCGACATACCACAAATGTTCGCGTTGGTTAGTACACATCCTCAAACCAATTTGTGAATTGTTAATCCCCAGTTGTATTTGGAATTTCTTTGAGAGAGCGGAAATTTTGAAGAACAATTCACACACATGATGTAATCGATTGACATAAACTCCTTATCTACCAATCTACCATCGCGAAATATTGTTGAATATGAAGTGATTTTAATTCCAGTCAGAATAAAATGTAGGTATTTCCAATAGATCCTCTTGAGGATCTCAATTTTGCTTGTACGGCAAAACATTTTTTGGATTTCGTAGGTATTATTTCAAGACAGACTGACGATGTAGCTATGGGTAGCCCATTGGATCCCACATCGACGGATATAGTTTTGGGACGTCGAGGGTTTGGCTCTCCATTGCTGTGATACGAACACAACGGATCATTCTATCCCCCACGTAATATATCAGTTCATTTGCGGTGACGATAACATCTGCATAGACAGGACAGTTCGGCGCTTGCATAAGCGTATGGTGTAGTATATTCTCAATGTATTATCATTTACAGTCTCAGAACGTGCCCTGTTGATTGCAACCAGCTCCATGGATGGCCAAACACATCATAGTAACCGGTCCCTCAGTTCACCCTGTCAAACTGTTCCAGATATTTGAGCAAAGCCGTTAGAACACGAAAACTGGTAGATGCAAGCATTTCGTATTGACTCATCAGTACCAAATTTACAATAACATGAAACGGTTTTTATATCGAACAGTTAGGGTGGGTTGGGACGCATTGATGGGTTAGGAAAGGTCACTAAGTCCAGGACAGGGTCAAGCTCACGAATAGTTGTTTCTGAACACAGATATGGTTACGTAATCGCAACCCGAAACTGTTAGCCTTTGGTGAGGCAATGTTAAACGGAAAACATCGGCCAGTTTTGTATGCACAAAAGGTGCTAACGCAATCAGTCCCGTTATTGTTGCACATTACTGAGTGCACAATTAGCGCGCGAAAGGTCACAAATGTGTGGTTGGTTAGTCCAATTATTGTTGCTGTGTGCCGATTTTACGTTGGTAACTGATGCGAATAAGCTGAAATCTTAACATGTCGGGATACGTGTATTCTCTTCGTGTGGATTAAATGGATAGGGGAACACATGTTTCCAGGTTTTCAATAAGTCTTCTGATCACGTATGGTTGAACCAGTCACACATGTGTGTAACACGTTCCACTGACGTTATGTCCCATTAATCGTAAGCGTAGATCACGGTAAGTTGTCAGGTTTCCATTCCATTTAATTTCGATTTTTGCTGGTCACAACAACTTGAGAAGAGCTTCAGTAGATCCTGATCTGTAATTGTATTGAATCTGCCTGGTAGTAGCTGTGTAGTTTTGGCTCGCATGAAGCCAAAGAAGTTCTGAAATGTCTTCCGAACACTCAGGGTTTTCTATGATACCTCCACAGTGGGTTAATAGGGTATGCAGATGCCTCGATCCTGCGTAGCCTCACCTACCAGGTCACTTTTGGAGGTGTTACTCATAACGTAGGTGAATTCAAGGAGGTAATACTGTTCTATAATTCAGCAACAGTAGCAGTGATTAACTCCGTCAAAATGGTCCATGACCAAGACAAATATCTCCGTTCGGAACCGTCATCCGAAGAGTTGGTGAACGTTCATACATTAACAGTATCATGCTTCCAAATGAAAGCATACCATCCTTCAAGCAATACATGATATAGCCTGTTTGTGATTTCCTATATCAATGATCGACGTCTGTGGATGTACATTCAGTGAATTAAACCGTCCGTCCAAACCGGGGTATATAGTCCGAATGAATACACCACAACTTCACATAAATAACCCCTTCACCAGTAGAAATGATGAAACGGGCATATGTAGCTCTATCTGCTGTTTGTTCATCGCTGCCTTCCGCGATTAGACACCTTTCTGATAAACAAACGTCCAACTAAAGACAACTGCTTACCATCACCACCCACATCGGGTTGTCCCTGGGAAAATTTTGGGTTAACTCCACATTATAGAGAATTCAGACAACGCATTCGAAATGGAAACCGGACTGAATGTCATTGTAATAGGTGATGGCGGTCTTAAAGTTTACTGCAGAAAGTTGACTCAACTTTCCTCATTCACTTAATTTTCCCGGACAAATTCGCTGTGGGCGGTGAACCTGTCTTCCAATAAAATTAGCACACCAATGCGACTTCAATCAGCAGTCGAACGTGCCAGTCTCAAAGCTGCATTGGACTAAAACTATCCATAGTAGACCTGATGTAAAGATTGTGCGCAAGACAGTAAGTCAATCAGACGTCTCAATACTAATAAGTAGCTTAACAGCTTTGTTGTTTTAAATGAGGCCCAGTTGGGAAATGTCACGGTTTCGGCTGGATTGCAACAAACGACAGAACCAGCATGCCAAACGGGGCAATAAATCTATCAGCTGGACTACGAAGCCACGCCGGGAGGTTAGAAATTTCACGTTTGTACTTCACTACTCACTCGCCTCACTTTCTCATACGGAATCTATTAAATGATCTGGGGGATTGATTTTCCTGGCAGGATTTCTTGATCAGTTCACGCTCGTTCCCACCAACACCACTGTTGAGCATAAAATCGTATTACACAGATTGGCAGATTTGATGATTTAGATGAGACCCAATTGAGAAATCGTGCGACTGTGATGGGAAAATAAATGAAGAATGGGCTGTACCTCTTCATTTGGCTTGTATATAATGACTCATTCACTTGTAACACGGTGCTCCTGTTTTTTCGTAATTCAGTCTATTAGCAGTCACCGTATTTCCAACGTGACTTCTTGATTAGTGTGATCTGCAGGTTACTATCTGAGCGCGAAAATCCGGATACAAGTTCACTTAATCACTTGTTTGGAATGTCATCTTTGGCTTAATCGTAAATCTCAATACTGGCATACTGCATTCAACCAGAACTAAATTTCAAGCGCCGTTTAGTTAATAGTGAAACCCATTTCGTCGCCAAAGAATTCGTCAGCAGGATGGAGCTGACATATTTGGTGAGAATTTCCAGCATGGTTATAATAAGTAGCAGGTTGATTAGAAGCAATCTTTTCTGGATTGTATTCATACCAACGAAGTTGACGTAGTATGAAATTTGATAAACAAAACTGTATTTGTTCTCGATGGTCAAGGCACAACTAAATTTAGCTAGCTGGATATAACATTATAACGTATTCTCTTACATATGGACCCAACAACTAGCCACAAGGTTGTTTTCGCGGCGATGAAGGCAAGTTAGTCTGGGGTGAATGCCGTCTGTCTGGATCATCATTGGCAATCTGCTATTAGAAAGTTCTGATTTCGTTTATAGCAGTGTTTCAGTAACATGAAGTCGTGGAAGGATGGTCTGCCACGAGAGGAGAGCTAGATGAAATTCGACCGTTCATTGAAGGAGACAAATGCAAGCTTGCATTTGTTGAATATGCGCCCGGTGTGCTTCAAGACTGGGCTAATTGTTACTGCTCCATTTAGAAACAACGGATGAACTTCAAGTATCACTAAACCCAAATCAAAACATACACATGGAGTTGGTTTCTCAGTTCACAGTGGAATCGGTCGGCATTCCGGGCATACAACACGCTCCACAGGCGGACATGAATATTTAGAAGACAACTTATATAAACTATCTTGAAAGCTATTGTCATAATTCACGGTCACGTTAGACCACCTGCTGCTGACAAGTTATGCAGCTGTGACTGAATATTTTCTACCGTTCCGGGAAATTGGGCCGGCGCATTACCACGAACGCAGCCAATATTTTTTCCGTTTTCTATCTACCGGTAATCAGCCGAAGAACAAGAAACAGTTTTCAATGGCAACCATTTTCAGAGATGACTGATATAACCAAGAAAACCATGGACTATGCTCGTTCGCACTAATTCCTGAGGCACTATATACGTTGCTGAATGACCGTATCCCCGGATCAAGATGGAAAACCTCGGACATATTACCACATAGCAGGTTCACTAAGAAATACTCGAGTATCACAAATCCGGTGATCGCTCATGACGTTTAGACAAGAGTTGCCAACCTAAGCTGCAATCTAGCCGCAATTGTGTATAACTTACTATGCCAAGAGTGGGAACAATGAGAAACCGTTACGCCGCGGTCAATTAGAGTCCGAGTGCAGCCGATGACGGTACGGCTGAGCTCACACGTTTTCGCCCGCAGTCTACGTAGCAGTTATTAGTCAGCAATATCGCGCAACTTAGTGGACAATAGGACAACAGCACTTTGCATGAAACCTGGTGAGGACATTATAGAATCATGGTCACTGCACACACCGCAACGTTGAAGTGAATATGGCAATATTTTGTCAGAGAAGTCATGTAAACATTCCAGCTGCCGGAAATGTATCAGCTCGCAGGTTCAAAACTCACCTTCCATTGCCTGCGCTCAGGCAGTGTAATGATGGCCTGTTTACATTCGACTGTGTAGATTTTTGTACGAACTTCGATTTGTCAAAACCCACAAATGAAAATTATGTAGGATTGTGTTCATTCCGATTATTCGTTAAGTAACATCGTACACTATTAAGTTTCAATCGGGAGGAAACATATATGATATTATGGCATGAGACTGCTCGAGACTAACGAATATTGAAAGGTGAACAATTCGACAAGCTGATGGAAATCCGAAGTAACAGCGACAGGGAAGCCTGCGTTTAAGCCAACAGATTACAAACGTTGTTTGATGAGTAGCATTTCAAGTAAATCAACTTCATAGTTATGGAGGGTGTCACTGTTCATAGGTCAATACTGTGGATAGTTTTGCCGATTGAACATGCAATCATTTAGTTTCGATCATGAATGTGAAACGACGTTCTGCTGTATCGTGCATATTATGCGTACATTTGGACACATCCTGAGACGTTATGTCTAACTACGAGTATAATCATATGCAATTAGTATGTTATTGTTTTGCCTTCGTGATACAGCGTTATTTTCATGACACATCATGAATCAGTTGGTTTTTCAGTGCATCATTTCGTGCACCTTCTAAACACACGAAATGCAATTGTGCACAAACATTGCCCGGAGGGAAAATTACAGAGTGGAGAATTAGAGCGACGTTCACTGAAATGATGGAATCAAAAAATGGGCGATTACTACGGTAGCCTCATCCAGAAGCTCAAATTGATTGAAAGCGCTGGAGCAGATGTTGAGGTTGTTGGTCACTGGCGATAATACGTTTATCCTGCTTCGAATAATCACAAGTGAAACGTCATATATTCCGATTCAACATTCATATGAAGACGCCAATATAACGAACGGTGAGTGGTTTATACATTTCTTGGGATTGCTCACAACCACGCAACAAATAAGTATTCATGGAAACTACAATTTTTGTCTGTTAAAATTAACACTGATATCTGGTTGTGGCAATAAAACAAAATACTCTTTGCATTTGTAAATATGTAGCAGAAGCAGGTTTATCTCACGTCGTGCACTGTAAGTTCACTCGTCTCATCAGTTCAGTTGAAACACGTTTGATCTTAACTGGTCTCATTGAGTTTCTGTCCCGTTCCCAATATTTTCATTCGTCCACAGATGTGCCCGTGATACCGCATGCCGCTCCGTGTATTACAATGGGCTGATTGGTGTATGCTTCCGAACCATGTATGCTGATTCACTTCTCGCTGGAAATCTAGCGATAGTGAGAAACGGTTGGACGCGCTTCGCTAAAACTCCTACATCCACATTACACAAAATGCCATAGAGAATGAATACGGGCACTGAGTTTATTCATTGGGCTGGTTTTGTTATAATCACTCAGTGCTTGATGGGTACAATTCTCATTTTTGCTTGCACTGCATATGTTTCATTGTGGTAATATCAATTTCGGAATTTGTGCAGTTGGTCTTTGTGATATTTTGGTCAACTTCATAATTCTATCACCAACTGTCAAATGTCAGATCTGCGCTGATTGTTCACGTCGTGTACACAGAGAACAAACTAAGCAGGGTGCACATCATTAACCCGAACTTATATGTTGTAGGATTGTTGCTAAGACTCGTTCGTTTTGAAAAATATACTACCAACACTGGTTTGATGTAATTGATTTGTGGAATGGGAACCGGAAATCGAGAGCGAAAATGTACGCTTTTGATGTGGATGATCCCAGTTCGCTTAGAATTGCCAGTTCACACTGGCTGCAACCGAAAGTGCTCGAACTATTGTTTACAATGCTTCTCGATGCTCACTCTCAAACCGCCACTCCACGACTGGCCTCGTCTTGTTCGGACCCACCAGGTAGATCTAGTCTGAATGCGGGATCGTATTGATCGTCGTTCGCGTCACGATACCACTTTTTTGACCGATCTGCTAGCGGTTGTATCAGCATTGCAGTTCTGTTCATTTTACACTGGTCGGCTATCGACTGCAGAGAGTTGTATTCTGTTCAAAGATAGTGAAGCATTCCTCCACTAGATTTCCAGTGATCTGCTGGGTTTATCGAGAATGCCAAAGAAAGCTTAAAAATGTTAAGCGTCACGGTGAAGTAACTGTCTGATCTGCACATGATGGTATTGAAACTGGGAACAGCCTATCGACGTGTGACGTCTATCAAAAAATAGACGAAACTAAACCTAAGTTCTGTGGAATGCACGCTATGATCCTTCAGATAATTCGGAATGTTTGTAAGCAAACACGCGTCTTATCCAGAGGAATGCGCCGCATGAAGAATGCTATATGAATCAAACGACTATAAGTCAGAGTCCACAGAACGGCAGTTTGGAGCGCAGTGTTGTGGGAATCCATCCCGCATATGCAACAATATCACCTTAAGCAACTTGATATCGAGAGTCTGCCACCATGCTGACAACCAACACAACTTTGCTGTCACACACGACAGTCACTTCGTCTGGACAAGCGATAGTTGCATCGGTACTCCTTGCACCTCTTTCGGAATGAGTATTTCGGACTGTGAAATATTTTTGTCACGCACTTGACTATCCTGGTTTGCTGACCAATATGCCCATCATATGTGCTCCTGCATGAAGGAAGAGTTTTACTGAGGTATTCTGGTTGACTGCAGTTATTGTAACCGAGGACTATGGGATCCTCTCAGCAGACTCGTGGATTGTGGATCGTATTTCTTGAAGACTTCATGGAAGCTGAGTAACACCATAACTCGTTCAATGAACCGTGTGCGTGAGAGTACGGAGTGGGGAATTGTAAATTGTCGCTACTCACACCATCTGTTTTCGAATCTTTTCCCGGCTAAATATAATTACTTCATGCGTCTTGTCGAAGGCTGCCGATAATTTAAATGTTTCCTGATTTATGTACTACATGCAGATGACCTAGTCAAGGGCAACTTCAATATTGAGTGGATGTATTACGAATTTCACATAGTTTGTTACCTACGAGATTGGTCACGAAAATATGAACCATCACATGGTCTGACAGGCATTAGCTTGACATTTATAACTAGAAAGTAGAAGTTAATGAGCAGACCTGATTCTGAGAGAAGAAGAGGACACGTAGATTGGGAGCGTGTATATAGGAAGAAATGTTGGGCGGACAATACAGGCACTTCCACGACTATGTGTCACGTGGTCTCAAACGAGGTTGTGTGTGTCATTTGATGAACAGGGGCAAAACGCGATTCTACGTAACATACACTTGAAACGTCGGTTCGTTCACCGTCGAACCTAAGCAGACGTACTGTCTAATACGATTTTATGCAGTACAGTTGTTGGCGTAGCTTTCATGGATATCTTCTCACATGCGTTCTAACAATCCCGAAACGTAAAAGTAAATTCGTTCGAATATATGGTTGCGAAATGTATTCTGCGGCTGGGCAACTTTCAATAATTGCAAGCATGAAAGAGAAACGTAAACCAACACAATAGTTTTCCATAACTTCAGGCTGCACGGTATTTACGAATTCCATCTAATAACCATTCGGAGGTGCAACAACTATTCCCTGAACAACTGCAACATTCAATCCAGTGGGATGAGAAAACTGGGTATTGTTGGGCATATCCGTTCGCCACATTAGATGGTAACGTCTCCTCCACAAATGAGGTGGATGGCTCACACTAGTAAAATGGAGGTCTGTCGGATCGTCCGCTGCGTGCTACGTGAACCCTGCTCCGATTAATACTGGCAGCTACGATATCTGGTCATTTTTGCGCAGGCGAATTTCTCAAGATTGGCATTCCCAGTTGAGAAATCACGTTGCTCGGTTAATTCTGTTTAAGTT
>LOND01002449.1:0-18321 GCA_014220965.1 Paragonimus kellicotti
AAGCTCGCCCGGTAAATAAAGAGGTCATCAGACCACGGCTGGGGTGTAGTGACCACATATTACTAGCTTTCGATTTCATGTTACCGGTTCAAAAATGCCGTAACGAAGACTTCGTTTAGAACTTTTCAGAAAGCTGGCGTCAACGACCTGAAGACATTCTTAAGTATACTCAAACTTGTGTATAATTGAGTGAGATCAAACTAACCTTCTCTTGGAGCCGCCATTCACGAAACTTATGAGGCATATGTCCATCGCAAAGTACAAAAGTCCTCTTCTCGCCCACCGCTTCCGCTGAACATGTCACCTTGAATTACGCTTCCGTCTATTCCCCGAGCAGAAGCTAACGGGCAAGCCGGAGGACCTAGAGATACTTTGCTGTGTGCGAAACAGGTGCAGGCAGAAAATCCCTCAGCAAACCCTACAGGTACAGTCAAAGATCTTACTGGTAACCCCCGAGAATAGGAATTTTCTTTTCAAGTGCGCGCATCGCCGAAGGAAAACCAAATCATCAGCGCTTTCTCTGCGGCTTCCCGACAGGCAAACTTCCTCCAATCCATCCAGGTGGTTGCTGAGATGTTCAGAGAACATAACACAGCAGGTTACAGCGTGGGTCCGACTCTCCCGGAGAGAAATTTTTAATACGCACTCCTGAAAGCTGAATTCCCTGTGTTCGGCGTTCAGGAACACTTGATTAAGATTAACCCTTACAGTGCAATGGGACCAGACGCGATCCATCCTCGGTTTCCTCAAAGCAGTGGCCTTTGGCTTGGCGACGCCCCTACATAATTTGCCTAAGCATTCACCTAAGACCAGCACTCTTTCAGATGCACGGAAAAAGCCCATTGCCACATCCATATTCAGGGGGGGCGATCATTACCAACTGTTGTTATCGGCCAATCAGCTTCACCAGCATCCCATGCAAGGAGATGGAGTGCCTGTTTAGACGCGCGATCCTTGAGAATTTTTTCTTCACTAATCTTTTATCCTCTATCCAGCGTGGTTTCCTCTCCGACCGGTCATGCATAACGGATCCGTTAATCTTCATGGGTTTTCTGACAGACGCCAGAGACAATGACCACATCTCCAATGCAATTTTTTTTGGCTTTTTCAAAGTCTTTGGCGGTGTCCCACACATTCCTCTTGAACATAAACTAGACGCTGATAACATTGAAGGATAGATTCTCCACCGGGTTACATCCCTTATTTTTACCAGGACTTCCAGAATAAAAACCGGATAGGACTTTTCCTCGCCCTTTCCGAGGTCGTCAAGGGTGCGTACTCGGTCCGCTGTTGTTTCTAATATACATCAATGACCTTCCCGACCTTATTTCTAGCAACGCCCTTCTTTATGCTGATGACTTAAAAATCTGGAATGCTTGTGATCCCAGTGCATTACAGATTGACCTTGACCGTATTAAGTGCTGGTCAGACGACTGGAGTCTCCCTCTAAACGACAGCAAGTGTGCGCATATGTCGCTCGGAGGAGACTCTGGGAACCTATTCGTGATACATGGTAAGCGAAGTGTAATAGGTATCGCAACTGTTGACCTTAGAAAGACTCAGAGGTTTGACTGTTGGCCTGTTTATCTTATTCCTATCACCCTTAGGTGACCGCCAAGAACGGGGCTGGGACTCTTGGGATGATGAAAAGGATACTTCCCCGCATAGACAGGCATGCCTTTCAGTCGCTCTACGGGGTCTACATACGACCACTGCTTGAGTATGCTAATCAAGTCGTATACACCGGCTTGAAAAAGGACATACTCACCATCGAACGTGTCCAGCGAGTAGCCACCAAAATGGTCACTGGCTTGCGACATTTCTCCTACGAGTCTCGTCTTGAAATTCTTGATCTTTACCCACTTGAGTTTCGAAGACTCCGCGGTGACTTAATCCTTACGCACTTTTTCTTAGCGCAGGACTCGTGCAGCAATTCTTCACCCAGTAGTTAATGACGGTCGAAGTGTCCGTGACGAGAAACTCTATAAACTTCGACCCCGAACCTTCCTCAGGCAACAGTTCTACTCTTACAGGGTTATCAACCACTGGAACGACCTTCCATTAGAGGTTGTTAGCTGCTCTTCTAGGGACCGTTTCAAAGTGTTATTAGATTCTCACTTACTGAAATGTTGTCAGATTAGTACTTTACTCTGTTTTGTTAGATTAGTATTTTACTGTGTTCTCGGTATTCTCTGTAACCCCAAGAGCGGTGCTACACCCTGTTTTCAATGACTGCCTTTCAGGTCAACAGAAAACCGCTGACATCGAAACGGACAAACTGACTGGATCCGGGTGAATTGGGTCTCCAACCTCAAACCCGTGAACAAATCGCTGAAACCGCTGAAATTCATTGGGCAACAATTCTTTTACTGCAGAGTTATAAAACACTGGATTGACATTCCATTAAAGACTACTAGTTGTTCTTCTAGGGGCCGTTTTGACTGCCTTTCAGGCCATCAGAAAGCGGCTGCAAAACGATGGAGGCAAAGTAACTGGATGTCGATGAATTAGGCCTCCAACCTTGAACCCGTATACAAATAGATGAAATCGTTCACCGAAAGTTCGCGAACGCACTGCTTTTTACTTCCGTCATGATGGTAGTAGGTCTAAACACTCTTTAAAGCTTGAGTACGAACATGAAGTCAAAATAATACGAAAATAAAAAACTGACTCACAGTAGTTCGTGAAGATGCGTTGGTTTAGAGTTCCACTACACTGAATGAGGTATCCAATGGATACGATCCGTCGTGTTGCTCCCAAGGGATTTTGAGGTCACAACAGAGATAATTTTGACGACAGACAAATACGGAGATGTGCTGAAATATCACTTGATCCCGTTAGTCTTTGACTTCCCAAAAATCCGTACACAAATGACAGGGGACGCGGACAGGACGCACGGCTCACGATCTTGGAGGTAAAGTTTGTATTACTGACAACTGATTCGTTCGCTTCAATTGGTTTAAACATCGAATGTTCATGTGAATTTGAAGAGAGGTGAAAAGTTCAAAGAACAATGAAAGTTATGAAATTTAAAGTGCTACAAAAAACGCTACACCAATCCGTTGATTCACGGGTTGCTTTGATTTGATTCATCGTACTTGGCATGTGCATGTACCTACCATTTGTATCAGTTTTGCTTCAAAGTGGCCAATGAATTTCGAGCAGGTTATTGGTTGTTCGCGCACACCGCCAGTACCTCCCGGAGACCCGATTGGTGGTGCAGACGTGAACATGGATGGCGGAGGTGATGATTGTGTAATTGTAAGGGTATTTACAATTTATTCATACTTAGATACCTGATGGATATCTCAAACTGCCCTTAGAGCTCTTCTGTATTCCGAAGGTTTATGAAGACTGTCTTTCACATATCATGATTTCAGACGGGATGATACGAGACCGGTAATTCGAATAGTTCATAATGAGAGATGCTTTAAGAATCAAGCATATGGCACTTATAATTGTAAAGGAATATGAAACTTCCTTTAAAGATTCCATCAACTTACTCTGTGTCTTGAAAGGCGCATTTCGTTTCCTTGGTGACCTTTTTAACGAGCTGAAGGACATCATTCGAGCAAGAGAGTCCCCTTTGGAGTTTCAGTTGAACTTCGTTAGGTTGCAAAGCTATATGGTACCTTCCTGCAAAGTTGTATTTTTGCGTCAACCTTTCAGAATGACAAATCGGTCAGAGAACCATTAATTACTGGTTTGGACGATGCATCAGAATTCAGAGGCAAGGTAAGCACATTTTATCGCGTGATCAACTTCCAGGATATTATTGTCGTCGAAGATCTAGTGGATACCGGAAGGTCAATGCGAGCTTTGTTGGAACGCCTAAAATGCATGCAACCGCGACGTGTACGTGTTGCCAGGTGAGCGGCTATATTTTGATTCAATACGCCGCTGATTTCGTCCGTTGTGTTGCTGTGTCTTCCAGAAGGGGTTACCCTCATCAGAACGTGAATGGTGGTTGCTGTTGCTGCAAAGCCATATGGCTTTGCACATTTCTCTTCTTTAAGACTGAATTTTATCAGTGTTGTGGGAACTATAATAAGTGGTACTATCGGTTGTCCCAATTAACTGCACCTTTTTTGGATTTCCACCTTTCTGTTGCCGTGCGGATTTTGATAGTGTAATTCAAATTCTTGATCCAAATTGATAATGTGGTTCACATTGAGATAATGTAGTTCAGCTTGAGATTGGTGTTTTGGTCCTTTCGAATTCACTGTTTGCTGGAGCTGTGTGACTTGCAACTGCAAGTCTGACGCCTTTCTGTTATTTCGCGATAAGTCGGGGGTGGTTACGTTAGTGGAAACGTGCAGAATTACCTGTCGTAAGTATAATCGCTAAATTACGTGCGGAAACCGAAAATGTGGTATAAGCCGTGCTACGCGGAAATTTTTTCTGACCGTCCTATGAGTGACCTAAAAATGTTCAGTTAGGACGCTCATAGGACGGTCGTTGTGGCTGGGAGCCTGCACTCCTCTGAGTCATACGGTCGTAATACTTGCGACACTAAAAAGCAGGTTTTGCGCGTTCGCCTTGCATATTTATCATCCTGGAGAAGAGTGTACTGAAGGCAGTGCATTGAGTTATGGTTCGGCTCTGCAACGGAAGTGACAACTTAACAGAGTGAGTTGAAGGTTGTAAGTGTCAACAAGGCATAGTAATGTCGGCTTTCGGTTGACTATTTCGGTCGCTTTCGTCCACAGAGGTGTACCTTCCTGCATCCGTCGCTTAATATTAAGTCGATTGTACGTGCTTCGCAGCACAATATCTCGAGCTCATTCACAGGCTGCCACAACTAATTTAATCTGGCTAGATTGTTGCTTCAGAAGTCGTTTTTAGGTGCAGTTGATATTAATTTACAACAGATCAAAGTCTACCTAAATGTTTCGACGTGGTTAATCAAGATCCAGGATTGCCCAGGTAGTAGTTCACGTCGTCTACACAGCTTGACCTAGTGCATCATCTTTGCAGTATGCCAATTCAAACGCGGTCGTTTCTACCTTGTTCTTCTCCTTGTGGTTTGCCCCGATTGCCAAATTTGTTGCTTCCTCTAGCATTTTTCGTTTTTGTTATTCACGCTCACCTTCCACATTGTCGTGGTGTGTCGATATTCATCACCCTCCAGGAGTTGCCGGTATCTATTAAACTTTACCAATCCAATAAGCTATTGATACGTTGCTGCGACATTGGAACTGTTGCTTCTGTTCCCCTTTCATCCATTGCCGGCGTCCTTTTTCTTGAAAAGCAGTCGTGGAAGTACTGGTCTGTCATCGCCTTTTTGGACCACATTGTCGCCGTAGGATAGACACCACTTGTGATGAATAAACACAGATAACCTGTTTTAATGACCGTCTTGAATGAGTAAATTTGAGCCTAACAATGTCTTAAATTTTGTCATGAAGGGTGCACTGATAACGACCAAGGGTAGCATATTTCTGTAGGTTACCACCGTTTGTGAAGAAGTTTTGTCTAACGACAGGTTGGGGCCTAATCTGTATGACTCCTTGTGGACCCCGCAAAATTTAGGAGTTTATCTACGGGATCTCCAAACAAGAGGTGTGCGAGTTGAACTTTCTCGAAGTCTTCAGTGCTGAAGGATTTTCAGCCAACTCGTATGTAGCGTGTTGAAGGCCTGACACCACTTTCGCAGAGGCTCGCTGAACACGTTCTAACGCATTTGTGTTATCAGTAAGGCCAGTAAATACCACTGAGCTCTCTCAGGCCGTGACCGAATATAAACCGCTCTGAACGGTTTAGAAGACTTCCGGTTTATATGAGGAAATGCCCGTTTTACTGTGTGCTATGCAGCACAGCCATTCTTAGCTGTCTTTTCATTGTGATAGGAGAACTACAAGCTTTCACTACAAACAGATTCACAGATCTTTGATGACTACTGTAGCAACCACATCAGTCTTTTGGGCAGTAGTTGTAACCACGTCTCCACAACCTTCACCAAGTGTTATGAGTGCGCACCTGTTATTGTTGATGTAGACAAGTAACTCCTGTGACCGCTTCTTATCAGCATGGCAATCAACTCGAAAAATGTGAAGACCATGGAAGCTTTGAATTTTAAGGATACAACAATGACTTAATGGAGATTACTTCATCAATGCAGAAAGAAGACATGTTGCGATATGTTAACATTTCGTTTACTCTCATCAGTCGCAAACGTAAAACATGCGAGTTATATATGACACACAAATAGAGATAGACAGGGTATGGACACGCATACAGTCACACCACGTGTTACGTCATCACCACCAAGGCAACCCTATGGGTTGCTTCAACCACTTTTGTGCACATAGCACCGGCTGGTGAGTTCTGATCAACATGGCTTCGCTAAAGGCCAGTAGCTTCGGGTTCTGTTGACAATATTTTGAATGATTTAATTAGGTCAACCTGGTGACCTGTTATCATGAGGTGTCTGGCAATCAATGATGACATAACACGTGGTGTGACTGTATGCGTGTCCATACCCTGTCTATCTCTATTTGTGTCATATATAACTCGCATGTTTTACGTTTGCGACTGATGAGAGTAAACGAAATGTTAACATATCGCAACATATGTCTTCTTTCTGCATTGATGAAGTTATTAAAGGGAACCCAATGTTTCAAGTTTCTCAAACGAAGACTCCCTGTCTCTGATCTGTCATTTTGTAACGTGAAGTTAAGCTGCAACTTCAGTTTGCGAATCGGTGTAGTATACGCTTACTGCAGATGACTCATCCAGCCTGTTTTAGCCGTAGTTGCGTTTGTCGGATCTCGGGAGCACTGCGTCGTGACAGATTTTTCCAGCTCTACTTGAAATGTGATACAGTGTCCGAAGGCGTGATTCATTATTGCGCGATAAATGTTAGGAGGTGCATCTTTGTGAACGTAAAATGACTGTTTTGAACCTGTGTGGTAAACAGTTCATGTGGTAGCTGCCTTCCGTGCTGCGGCAAATAGAGAGTTCTTAACGCAGGTAGTGTTATGGTGCCTATATGTCGCCCCAACTGTCTGACTGTTTTTTCGGACTTAACGGAATATAGTTTTGTGAGCTAGTCCTGTAGGCTTTTACGTAATTACTACGATTGGACACTCTTAGTGACATGCTTCTTTAGTTTACAAACGTTACTTCGTTAGATTTCAAAACATCCATCCAACGCTGGGGATGTGAATCGTCTCCAGCTACTCTACCGTTGATTTTTATATTCACAAGTATGCTAAGACAAAGGTGGAAATCGTGCATCTGACCGAATAATTCCACTTACTGCTTTTGAATCCACAGTTTCAGGTGCTCGACCCACTTAGAATGCAAACCAATTGACTCCCACGGTAAGCACTCTTCATGGACGTCGCTGTTCACTACTTTTAGGTGCGGAGTGAGCAACTGACTACTTATTATTTATGGTTGAAGATAGTCTCGGACAGGCTGGCAATTGTGAATTGTATCCAAGGTTGGGACCCTCGTGACACTCCAGAATTGGTTGCTTGGAAAGGATACGAAACATGGCATTAAGTCAGTCTCAGTGGTGCGAGTGTTTCCGTTGTGTAACCTGCTTGTGAAGCTAGTGCAGTTGGAATGAGGATGTGGAAGCCATAGAAAAGTTATATTACGGCGGCCGCCGCCTTACTCTTATATGCAGCTGTCCGTTTGTTTGGAAGGTTTAGACAGGCTTTCTGTCGTTTGAGTTTATGCCTGAGAATTTTATGCATTATGTCTCATTCTTGTTTCTTTGGACTTTTGTTTTGATTTCTTGCGTTTGTCCGTCAGTCACGCATGAGTGCCGATCACCGATGTGATGTTTTCGCTAACGATAGGAACGTCGAATCATAAAAAGTATTTTGTGGGTGAAATCTGGAGACCATTCTTTCCCTACATCTATGAGCATCAAAACTGACATTTGTTTGCGGTGCATCGCAAATCAGTTCGTTAGTATTTTTAAAATATAGGTACAAATCTTACAACCCTAGTCTTCATAATTGTACAGTTGAGTACTTCTACCCGAATCGCACTTAGCGCCTGTTTGGGCGATTGTGATGTTTTTGCGATTTTGGTGGTTTAATAGCTGAACAATCTACGTTATAAGTAAATAAGTACATCATTTTATAGTACCATACTTCCATATGTTATGGTTGTGAAGTTTGAAACGTTCCTGGCCCCACAAGTTGCATAGTGGCATGTGCTGTTGGGTTTCTTCCTGGCGACAGATTGACCGGAGTGAAACATGGATGAAATGTCTTGCTTTGCCCCTCTGCCGAAAGCTGACCAAGGCGAATGACCGGGCTGGTTTGTATGGAGTACGCTTTGGCTTTCAAAATGTGATGTTCTCCATCAATACTGGGGCGTTTCTACTCCTATGTTATTGCAGACTATCCGCGTGCCATTAGACAGTTTCACCTGTTTGGGTAGCACTATCTCGTCAGCTTGTAATATTGCTGATGAGATATCAACGAGGATAGCAAAGACACGAGTTGCCTTTGCCAACCTGCGTCATCTACGACATCAAAAAACATCCGGTTGTCGTTGACAAGAATAGTTTGTTATACGTGTGCACGTCCTGTTCTGTTGTACGCTATGGAAACGTGACCCGTTCGCGACGAAGATATGTACACACATACTGTTTTCGACCATCGTCTTCTTTGCGAATTAACCCACATCGCTTGGGCAATGCGACATTTTGTCTGCGGCTATTCCGGAACGCTCGGAATGCTCGATCAATTGGTCAACTAATCATGTTGCACAGTCTGCGATGGTTTGGTCACATACTACACATGTCAGGTGTTCGTTTACTGCAACTTGAGACCTCCAGTATCTGAAAAAAAAACTGTCTGGTTATCAAGAAACGACATGGTCACGAACTATGAGGACCCCGAATATTCCATTGAGTAAGTGGGGTTGATGTCGCCTGTCCTTTTGTGGTCATCCTGGCTAGAGATGCTAGAGAAGCTATCCGCGATGGCAGTACGCTGTAATTATTGACGTACCTGCATTCAGAGAATTTATAGGTCTGCTTAGCCCAGTTTCGTCAGGTTTTAATCTCCTTCATCACTTTTTAAATTTAGGTTATTCATTACCACTGTTGCGTTGTGCGGCATCCCAAACCATAGCACCTTCCAGTCAGGCTCCTAGCCGTTGTGAATACATGTCAGTTCCTGCAGTTAGTTTTGTGTAAACTGTAAATATGGTTATGTGAACTTGCGCCTGTTAGTTCCGCCTTATTTGGTTGTAACTCTCTCTTACTTAGGCTGTTTTCCATTTGTCTATTCTTCCATACAACTTCCATTGTAATGGCCCTAGCTCTCACGTATGTACTTTCGTTACCTTGTGATGCAGTCTTATTTCCCTTGTCCTATGTACCAGTATTGACGTCGCTGGCTACAAACCATGAGTTTATGCATTTAGCCTATACTAGTTCCTAATGAGCTGAATAAAGGTTCAAGATCACCACGACTGCTAGCTGAAAAGAGGCACGCTCATGTCCTACTGTCTATCACAAATTAAAGATACGGTAACTACGCCCCCAACCTGACCGGAAACCTACCTGTTCTCTTACCTGGGTCCCTATTTTACAGAGACTGCCGCTTTATTACTTCCGTTAGCATTTTGACTGAGACGAAGACGGTGCTAATACTTCTTTGGTTGCCACCTAACGTCCTGCTACCATTCTTGAAAATTGGAATGGCAGTTAATGAGCACCAATCATGAGGCACTTCTTCAGTTTTGTCATGAGACCGGGGAGTGGTTAGTTCAGACAAAAATCTCTCGCATTTTTGGAAAGAGCTGGAAAAAGAACACCCGAATGTGGAACTTTATTACGTTTGAATAATTTAAATCCCGAAGTGTCCGATGGATCGTCATCATGAGTGTCTTAACTAGTCATCCACAACTCGTTATTCTGGCCGAATACTGGGTAGCTATTCTTCAAGGTGCTTAGCCCATCTGTCAAGTCGCCGCAACGAGCTGTAAGTCATCGAGCTATCTACCCCACATATAGTGTCTCTAATGGCTTGTCGACGGCCGGTGCAATTACAAACCAGGGAAAACAGCATCCAGCTGTTCTCCGATAAAATGTTTTCCATCTCTGACTCGCTCAGAGAAGTAAGCTTCACGGTTATCATGCAGATCTTATAGATTTGCGTTTCAGTTGTCTTGTCAAGAATCCCTGGGATCGACCGACGTTTGTTCATTAGTTCTGCTGTATCAGCAGAACTTCACTGCTGTGGAGCAGATCTCTTCGATAAAGGTTCATAAAGCAGTTGAGGTTCCCACCCAGTGCTCGTTTGCATCATTCCACTGTTGTGTTGTGTTTTATGAGCGTTTCGCATACGCTAGTTGCTCAGTTTCCATCTGAGTACTTTGCGTTTTCGAACAAATGATTTCCAAGTAAAAGATAAAACAAAGCAGGCGCAGATGACAACATAGTCTGGGTCAAGGTGATTACTCCAACGATCTTTAATGTGGTGGTGATGTCGGCAGCTGACTATGATGTGATCATCCTGTGATTATGGTTGAGCTACACGGGATGGTCTCTATGTGGCGAATTACCGTCATTTTTGCCGAATTGTGCAACCCGATATACACCTATTCGTTTCTCTTCTGGCATGAGACACCCAAGTTGTGCGTTCATATCAGAAATCACAATTATGTCCGAGTGTTTAGTTTGTCTCATAGAATCAAATAAGGCATCGTAGAAGGCGTTCTTGACAGCCTGTTAACAGTTGTCTGCCGGAGCATATGCAGATATGACAAATAAACAAAGTCCTTTTGGTCTGTCGGCCGACTTTGACCGAAAGGCTAGGTCTGACAGCATACAGGTAACCATTCACTACGATCCAGCCAAACGAGTTCTGCTCTACCATGAAGCTGAGTGCAATCCTTACTCCAACGTAACGTTGGAGCTCGGCTTCATCATCGCCAAAGAACCACCGATCCATAGCATGTTCCAAGGGCAAATTCAAGTGAATATCAACGCTTGGATTCTAAAGACCCGTTTCGGAGATACTACACATCCATTCTCAAACCCGAGAAAGTGTTCACATTTAAAGACGCCAGCTTTTACAGTTTGTTTTGACCTGGAAAGAGGAATATTAGAAGTAGAGGAGGAAGAAAGTGAAAATGAGTTTACTGGTTTGTCAAGGCTGCGGTACCGTATGATAATCACCGGTCGTTTTTGCTACAAAAGGGAAACCTAATTTGAGGCACCTCACCACGAGTCTATGACTCAAAAGTCACACCTGTGCGGCAGCCGGAAGTAGAACGAAGCTATGTGTATATCTACCGCTACTGTTTCTGCAGTATATTTTCACGTGCGGTTCATCCCCTGCCTTGTTTGTGTCACAAAACCTGGCAGTTGACGTGACAGTGTATATAGTGCCTTTCAGTTAATTCACCAACTAACATAATTCCCCACCCTCCTAGGGCCCTGAAAAGTACTGTTGCTTGATTTATAATCCACCACCTTTTCAAGCAATAGTCATTGATGTCCTACGCTATCTGGACGTGGTATTCAAGCTTATATTGTGCGTTTATTCGAAGAGCTCTATTGATTGGGGTTTGACCCGTACAGACAATCCTGCTAGACGAGTCAATGGGTATCAGCCTTATAGAAAACAACTTCATCCATAGAATCTTGTTTTACATCACTAGCTGTGTAAGAGTACTTCGATCGTGAGACGTGCGTCCGTAAGCATGCAGCTGGATAATTTTTTTGGCTGCAACATTACCATCTTTTGGATAGGAAAGTTGTTTATACAGAGTACCCCCAAAGGAGGAACACTCCAGATCGTCCGGTGATTAACCATGACCATCGACACTTTATTGGGTATATTCAGGAATCTTGCTTCCCAGAAAACGTCGACTGTGCGCAGCAACAGCCTGAATCAAGTAATATATTGTTCACCTCGTTTCAAGGTTTGGCTAGCTCCTCTGCCAAATGAGTTCAACATTCGAGTAATTGACTTCGAGTGGGGTTCCCCAGGGAAACCTCATTTCCGGTCGTCTCACTGACCACGCTTTTGATCCAGAGGCTCTGCATCCCCTCATAAAAACCATATCCTCTCGCTTCGCAAGTCACGTTGTTGAACTAGGGTTGGGCGACTTAAACGACTTGGTATTGTCTGAAGGTGTCGTTGTTCCGAATGCCCGGTCTGCCCATTTTCTGTCTCTTTCCTGCTTTTAATTTTCGTTCCTTCAAGACAGGACAACTTGTAAAGTTTGCGATTTTAGTGTTTACACGTTTCTACAACTAGGTGTATGAGCTACTCTGATTGATACGTTTTCCAGTTGGGAACTGGATGTATGCTATATCTTTGTGATGCACACCAACGATCTTAGCATTGTCATTCATTTGAAGTCGCCCTTGAACAGTGCCACAGATCGGTGTTTCTTTTTCAGGGTCGCTGTTCTCGACGAAGCTGAATTTCTCTGCCAAAATTCGTATTGGGCTGTAAAGTAGGACAAAACTGATCAATAGTCACCTGTACGCCTGTTAGATTCAGTACTTCGGTCGATGTCCGATGACACAGGTCAGAAAAGTATCGCTCATTTAGCATATCTGCACATATTTCTACTCACAGTTGTTCATTGTTCTCTTTGATCTGATACTGGAGAAACACTCGGGCTTCTGTGCTCGTGCGTGCTATGAACGTACAACTTGATTGTCTTACTCTGGAACGGAAACGGTTGAATGGTAGGCTCAGTATCCAGGCACGACTTGCTGACAACGGAAGTCGGCTGATACAACTGCATTCTTACACGGTTCTTGTGGACTATATTTTGGGCGCCACATTTTAGCATAAAGGTGGTGACCAACTCTTGTGTAACTTAATCACATAATCAAATTGCTGATATCCTAGTCAGCGATCGGGGACACCAGGTGATGCTTAAGCTTCATCGGCTTCTGGATGTTGATCGATTGATTGGACCTTGCGGGGTGTGGATGTACTAGACACTTATCAATTAGTGGCAAATGGATTGTCCAGCATCATCCTCATGGACGGAAATACATCAAGGGTTCAAACTAATGCTTAACTACCACACAACCACGAAGGAAAAAACCTACATAGGAAGAGAGAAGAAAAAAGAAGGGAAGGGACCTAACTACTAAAAATAGCTACGTCTATATTCAAACATTCAACATCAAGGTGCCTACACCTTGCAAACAAACAACCGAGCTGTAAGTGAAAGTAAGGCGTCATCAGCAAGACCTTACGGCTTTCACTGCCCCGCATCATTAAGTGCACTCACTTCACAGACAACTCGGCCAAACAACGACAACATTCACGCCACTGAGCTCGATTAGCCGCCATCTCACCTAACGTCTCAAGCCACCGACTCTGTGAGTCGCGAGGGCCCCAGCCCGGGAGACGAACCCGACTACAGTGACCAACCCCTTCGTGAACGATTTCATTTGTCTACGCCAGGTCATCATCTGTCCACCTTGCGCCAGTCGGCCGCAGCGTCGGCAAACAGTGCTCGGTGTGGCAAACGACTAGCTGGCATCCTTAGTACATGACCTAACCATCTAAGTCTGTGCAAATGTAGCGACTGAACAAGAGAACTCGTTTGACAATCAGTGCCAAACACCCGCTTCCTAACCTCCTCGTTGCTTACTCGCTGGTGCCACCCGATACGAGCGATTGAACGCAGACATCGGTGGTCAAATACCTGGAGACGGTTCACGTCCTCTACCCTGAGCGGCCAGGTTTCGCTGCCGTAAAGTAATAGCCCTCACTGTTGTCTGATATACGCGACCCTTAAGCTTCAGAGAAATACCTCTCTGTCGCCATAGGTGTCTCAGATTAGCGAACACCGCCCTAGCCTTGGAAATACGCGCTTCTATTTCATTCCCTACACCTCCGCGCCGCTGATGCAGCTTCCCAGGTATACAAACCGGTCAACAACCTCCATGACTTCATTATCTAACATTAAATCTACGTAATCACAGCAATCTTGCAGAAGCACTTTGCATTTTGAGGCTGCAAAGCGCATTCCGAAGTACTTAGCAGAACGCGAAATAGCGTCCAAGCAAGGGATGAGGGAGGCCTCAGTGGTAAGAGAAAGGACTTACCGGCGCAGCGCCACTAGCTATATCTATTGTGGGACCTGTAGAGTAATCATCAGAAATGGAGGTCGGGAGGGGCCTGAGAGCTAAATTTGATAGGACAGTGGGGAGGGGTCAGCAGTAGCATGTTTTCGCCTATCCACCCTGCTGTATGCAGCAGATAGGGCGACCCGGTTTATACTGCGAGACGGCCGATGCAGTATGGAATTACTTGTGTTGTGATTATTCATGGTTGTGTGTGACTTTTCAACGTTGGCATGATCGAAGTGTTCTCTCGGCTGAAATCTCGACAAGTTTACGAGCCTCTTGTGGACAGTTTGTCTTATGGTGACGCCGCAGTCCCGGTGGAAACGGTTTTTGCCGATTCAGTAGAGCCCGCGAACAAGCGTCCGCTGTTTCCTCCTAAATTGGATACAACGGTAATGGTTGTGAACTGAAACGAAACTCACGAATTGTACGTGGAAATCTTAGAACCTATCGTTTGAGTTGCAGAAATGGAAATAGCATTTTTATCTGCGACTGATTAAGTGCCGTTTTCCAGGAGTCCTGGTTACTGTAGTGGTCGACAAGGTATTATTGAATGGGATGGCTCACGAATTTTCGCCTTGCCGCAGCGATATGACAGATAGATTGAATGCTTTGTGGCGACGTTCGAATTACCTGAGCAAGGATACTCAGCTGTGTAAGTTAGGATATCTAGTTGTGTCATTCTAGAAAAGTCTCCGTCGGAGATAAGTGTTGAAAAGTAACAGCTGCAGCAGCTTTCTTAAAAATTGACAATGGGAGATTGTCTGAACTAATCACATTCCGTTCCATACAGGTAACTGGGACCATGCCTTGTGAGCCATGTTTGTCAACCCAACCGCCATTCCCATCTTCAGAACCGTCCCCAGGAAATGTGGCAAACCCTAGTGTATTGTCTCTCTCGCGTCCCATCTACAAAGGTGTCAATGTAGTGGCTTCTGATACACAGAAAGCCTGATATGAGAAGAAAATACAGGCTCCCCACGTGGTCGCGGGAGCATCAATCATATCTTCACATTACAACGTTCAATGGATCACAAGCGCTTTTCTCAATCATGCTGTTCTTGGGCGTACATGCTGCTTTTGGTTCGGGTACCGGCCATGTTTTCTGAGTCTGCTACCGTCTTTGAGGATTTCCGGCGCAGTCAGTCAGTTTGTTGGAATTATTACCTTTCCACATCCAGTGTAAGGTACGAATTTATGAACGGCTGTCTCGAACCTTCCCGACTTCAAGCGGTGTTCGATGAAGGTGCTGGATCTGTCCCCCCTATCCACCATTACCATAAATGATATAATAGAAGTGGAGCTCCTACTAGATGGTACATCGGCTGATATAGGGTCTGCGAACAACATTGCTCTGTTGTATTCTTTTTGTGACAACACACGTGACCTGGTTAATTGATATGGCTAGTCCATATGGTGTACACTTTACACCTTCAAAGTGTTACAAAATTGGGCCCACTCAGATTCCATCATTTTTATTGATGGCAGCTCGCTTGAAGCTGTAGCTCGCTTCATCTGTCCGGGCAGCGTATCCTCATCAGCTTGTACGTGTATGCTGGTTAGGTGGGTGTAAAAATGACGGAGGTAAGTAGTGCATCTGCTTATCTTCGTCAGTTGTGGTGTAGGAAATATGTTCGATTGTTGTGTGCCCATTCTTTCTTGCCATCTGGATCAGAGACCTGGCCCATTCGTGTAAATGATTTACGTAAGCTCTTGGCATTGGACCATCGTTGTCTGGAGACGTTAGGTGAGATGGCGGCTAATCGAGCTCAGTGGCGTGAATGTCGTCGTTGTTTGGTCGAGTTGTCTGTGAAGTGAATGCATTTAATGGCGTGGGGGTAGTGAAAATCGTAAAGAAGCTGTTTTGCTGATGACACCTTACTTTCACCTGCAGTTTGGTTTGTTTGCAAGGTGTAGGCACCTTGATGTTGAATGTTTGAATATAGACGTAGCTATTTTTAGTAGTTAGGTCCTTCCCCTTCCTTCTCCTCTCTCTTCCTATACAGGTTTGCTTTTTCTTCGTGGTTGTGTGGCAGTTAAGCATCAGTGTGAACCACTGATGTATTGCTGTCTATGATGATGATGATGATGATGATGACAGTACCTTCTGGTCATGCTCGAGCTAGTTGTCAATGAATTAAGGAATGAATGTGATGGTCTGGTCTGCATTGTTATTACAGGTGCAGCGTCGACCAGTGGTTGCTAAATACACTGACTCATTTTTGAAACCAACTCATGCACCTTCAGTACTTAGGAAACATATTTTTGTAAGAATCTTTTTATCCCACCTGCTTATCCATAGAAGAACTTTACGAACTGTCTTTTAGTCAACGATCTATCCATGTCTACTTCATATTTGTCTTTCCAGTTTGTTATTGAAACGACTACCAACGGGGATATCGTACAGACCTGACTGTGAGTGACTTGTTTTTTTCGATTGCTTGTTCGTATACTGAGATAGTCATGTTCACCTGTACTTCTGCTGCTTATTGTTGGATAGCAGCTCAACACACTGATATTGTTCAAACAATTAGGATGATTGTGGCTGTCTCCCGTCTGTCGTTCTGCCTAAGGTTTATTTCAAGCTATGCCGTTGATGTTACTGTAGTTGACAAGTGAAGTTACGCTTGATCCACGTCCGTTAACCGTTTAGAATTCCTTTCCTGAAAAGGGTTTGGACCGTGTGTCCAACAGGCATCTGGCCAAAAGAACACGATAAGACCAACTGTATATTTTCAGCAGCGTTTGAAATATGATGGGTATTTAAATCTATCCTGGTCTGGGACCAACGGCAGCAACCAAGAAAAAGAGAGGCGAGATAAGCTAACGTCCTCTCGGTGACACTAAAAGACGTCAAACGACTGGTGCGTAGAACCCTCGAGCGCCTCAAATGACATTCTAAAAGGTTCAGATTGGACGACCTTGAGGATCAGGATAATAGATGGATTGTGGTAGACGGAAACGCTTGTGACAACTTTCAATAAAGTCCGCAATCGTGAAGTAGATGTCAGTGCTACTGATCTATAGGAAGCCCATCGAATATTGTTTTGCTTGCTGCCGCCCGATAAACTGCTAATCAACCAACGGATTTTCATGTCGTCCTTATAGCCGCACCGTGTGTAGTTCGGACATCAGTTAAAGGACGTGCGTTCTTACCGGATAGGGCGTTGACGTGCCAGTTATCGATGGTCACAGTGTACTTTAATCAAGGTCACATTCGACTCATTATTTGCTCTCTGAATGCACTCTTGTTCCCTAGTTTTCCTTCTTGATTAATTTCGTTACATCGATTCTGTGGATTAGCAGCATTTTACTCAAAGCCTACTCTTTTCCAACCCTGCTTTTAAGAAACAACCTAACTGGAACGATTTTCGTATGCTTCATTTCACTCAGTTTTCTTTCCATTGATCATGTTGGCCTGACAGTGACAGAACCGTGAGGAGTGGTATGCATTTTTATGTGCTCATCGACCACTTTTCGGTAATGCTACGCTTACCTACCCCACAGAAGTCGTCATCTACAGACTTCACATATTTGCCATTTGTCTTCATTTCAGATGATTCCACCAGGATGCCAGGTCTTATCATTCAGTAGTGAACAACTTGTTTACTTATTCCTTCAGTTCATTTTCGGGCAGCGTTTAGATCATTATTTTTGTTTTGTTTCCATCTGCCCAGTTGTCGGCTTCGAGATCCCGGACGAATTTGTCGTGGGTTACGCCCTGGACTACAACGAGCACTTCCGTGATTTGCCCGTAAGTTTATAGCTTTTGTCGCGTAGGAGTGAACTGCAGCGTGATGCGTTTGCGAGTGGACGTTGTAGATGTTTTGTGGTCAAACTTCAGTTGTATTAGGGTGAGTAACATCAGTCTCAATACATATGTAAGACGTAAGTAGCATTGTACCAGATATATATGAATAACAAGTAGATAACAAAATACTTGGATTTACCAAAATCCTGAGAGTTCATTGGAAAAGATTTGGATTGTTGTGAATCACCGATTAAACCGATGGAAGCTTGCAGGTCACGGCGGTTGGATGGGTTGATGTGAGAATAGTTCTTAACTGGTAACTCGTTTGTTGGATGAAGTTGTACAGTTCTTGGAGTTGAAAGTCATCTCTGTTGGATCATATGCTGTTGAATTCGTGCGGTGGCATCAAGACAGGATGTATTGTTCAGCGTGGTACAAAGCACTGAGTAGTAATTTGCCCTAATACCTCTCATGTAATTTTGCAAAA